>JAJOOO010016620.1:0-28765 GCA_029582685.1 Solanum piurae | reverse complement strand
GGACCATGCATCCTCACTGCATCTCCCAATTGATTTTCAGCTAGACCCCGGTTTTCCCCACCAACTACTCTTGGCTGTTGTATATCAACTGCATCACCAAGATTGACTCCAATAGGATTAACTGGAAGTCCTTGATCATTCATTTTTCTCAACTCCAATAGGATTAACCGGATGACTAATGTGTTATTTGATCCGGGTTCTACTTATTCTTATGTATCCGTGCGATTTTCCTGTAACACCTCACCATTTGAAAGAACTAGAAAGAGTCATTTTTGGAAAGAGTGAAAATCTGGAAAATTGGTCAAGTTATGTTAAGTTTGAGTTTTTGGTCAACTTCAAATGACCATAACTCCTAGATCAGGATGATTTATGTGTGCTACAAGATACCGTAGGAAAGATCTTTGAATTATCTTTCCAACGCCGCTGAGTTTGCGCGATTTCAAGTTTGTATAAAGGAGATATCCCCATTTGATGTTGGGCTGTTTAGATAAGGAAAGTCTAATCCGGAATTTGGAAGGGTATTATGGTCTTTTCACCACCCAATTAAATAATTTCGTTTTTGTTAATTACTTAGGGATCTACACTGAAGTTGGTCAGTTTACTCTTTTGAAATTTGAGTTAGGGTTTTGAGAGAAGAGAAAAGAAGAGGAGAAATGAGAAGAGAAGGCAAGAATCATCAAATTCTCGAAGCTAAGATCGTGGATTTTCTGAAGGGGTGATCCCTACGAGGTATGTGAGATCACATAGCATTGGGTTAGTTCACCCACCACAAATCATGATTAAATTCAGCGAAGTTCTGAAAGAAAATATTACAAGTTCTTGATGATAATTCGTTTGAAATTTTGTGGGTTCTTGTTGTTGAAGTTTCTTGAGTTTGATTCATGCAATTAGGTGTGATTTCGAGTAGAATCTTACATATATTGAGGATATAGTCGATTCTAAGTGTGTGGGAAAAGAACCAAGTGAATTTAGAGTTGAAAAATGAAGAAGAAAGTTTGGAGTTTTCTGGGCAGGGACCTGGGGCGCTGCCCCAGCCAGAGCGCCCCAACCCATTCCCTGAAATTCACCCTCTGGCGCCACGCACCACTCAGAGCGCCATGGACGCCAGTTTTTCCACCTTTTCCCACTTCTTTTCGTACTAGTTCCCTAGCAAAGTACCTATGTTTTCTAGTCAATTTCTACGATATAAGGTACATCTAAACATCATCAAATCATCATTAACATGAGATCATGAACCTTTAATTCAAACTTCAAGTCAAGAGAAGTTCAGAGTCAAGTAAAGAGAAGTTCATAAAGTTTTCCAAAAGTCTTTTACAAACGTTTTTACTTTGTTTTAAGGCTTGAGTTTTGAATTGAGTAAAGAGTAAGAGTAAAGTTCATTTCTCCAACAGATTATACGGGAACTAAGTATTCCCAATAGTTGAAATGTTTTCACATTTAATCAAGAGAGGAAACATCGATTTCCAAGAGAGCCTTTGAGCTAGTTTTTGAGTAATTATCTCAAATCACAGAAAGAGTTTTGTTTTTAAAACATATGAGCTGAGTATATTTTGGGAGTAGTATTGAGCACTGATATGGGGATGAGTTCATAATAACTCAAGTCTCCATAAACCATGTAGCCATCATGGGTAGAAAGTATCATACTTTTTAGATGATTCCTTAATGTTTTTTAGCATAGACTAGTGGATTCACTTAGTTGAGGTGTTTTATATCATGGCAAGGTATAGCACAGTTCTGGCAGCATGGGCGAGACGTTGTATCATCACTTAGGCTCATAGTGGTGGTTGTCGATTAGAAAAACTACCGCAGTATTATATTACTTTATATGTAACTGAGTTGCTATTGTATTTCTTTAATACATTGATTTGTCACCTACTGTTTTAAATGCTTTGTATAAACTGCACTATTATTGTTGTTTTTACCCTGCATTTAAGTTGAGTTATACATGAGTTGAGTAAAGCCAAGGTAAGTGTTCTTTTCAGATTCCTTTCAAGCTTATGTTATGTTTAGTTTTCCCCTCGCATACTCGTACATTCAATGTACGGATGCCATTTGGCCTGCACCATTTTATGATGCAGACACAGGTAACCAGGATCAGCATCCAGCGCCTCATTGATCCAGTTGAGCACTCAGAGTCAGTTGGTGAGCCTCCTTGCTATCCGAAGGACCCCTTTTATCATTTGATTTAGTACATTAGTTGTTAGGATGATCGGGGGCCTTGTACCGACATCTCTCTTTGTTTTAGAGGCTTCATAGACGAGTAGTTATAGTTCTTTAGTCTTTCCATTTTTAGTTGTATACGTTAAGACTTGAGTTGCCATTTTGGCTAAGCTTAATATCTCTTTAAGTTATTGCATAAGTTATATTTTGAGACCATTTCTTATGTTTAAGTCTTCCGTTAAGTAAGTAAGCCAGACCAAGGTTCGCTTGGGGTAAGTAATGGTTCTCGAGTGCCAGTACCCCCCAGGGTGTAGGCTCGGGGCATGACATTACCTCAGAGTTTGACATGATTTGTGATAAACTTGATGCCCCCATCCATTTTCTACCCCAGTTGGAGAGTCTGTCATAGTCACCCATGCCTATCGTGCTTGTCCTAATTTCTTTATGGGTTTTCAGACTTGGGTTGACTTGGTGATTTTGGATATGACTGACTTTGACATAATCTTAGGCATGACTTTGTTGTCCCCCTATTATGTTGTGATTAATTGTAATACTAAATCTGTGACTCTATAGATCCCCGATAGGGAAAAGTTAGAGTGGGAAGAGGTGTACAAGCCTAAGCAAGCTAAGATCATCTCCTCCATTCGGGCTAGGAAACTGGTGGGGCAGGGTTGTTTGGCTTATTTGGCTCATATTTGGGATGTTGAGGTCGAATCTCCCTCTATTGAGTCTATTCCTGTGGTGTCAGAATTTATCGAAGTGTTTCCTACTGATTTTCCTGGTATGCCTCCGGATAGGGATATAGATTTTTGCATTGATTTAGAACTTGGTAGCCGCCACATTTCTATCCCTCCATATCATATGTCTCCGACAGAATTAAGAGATTTTAAGGCTCAAATCCAAGAACTTCTTGATAAAGGTTTTATCCTTCCTAGTGCTTCACCGTGGGGTGCTCCAGTTTTGTTTGTTAAGAAAATGGATGGTAGTATAAGGATGTGTATAGATTACCGGCAATTGAATAAGGTCACCATTCGGAACAAGTACCCATTGCCTCGAATAGATGATCTTTTTGACCAATTGCAAGGTGCATCAGTTTTCCCTAAGATTGATCTAAGGTCTGGTTACCATCAATTAAATATTAGGCCTGAGGATGTGCCCGAGACGACGTTTGGGACCCGTTATAGGCACTACGAGTTTCTAGTCATATCGTTTGGGTTGACAAATGCGCTTGTAGCTTTTATGAGTTTGATGAATGGTGTGTTCAAACCATTTCTTGATTCGTTTGTTATAGTCTTTATTGATGATATTTTGGTTTATTCGGAAAGTGAGGAAGAGCACACCGACCATCTTCGTATTGTTCTGGGTGTTCTTGGGTAACAAAAATTGTATGTGAAATTTTCTAAGTGTGAATTTTGGTTGACTTCGATTGCCATTTTGGGGCATGTGATTTCAAAATAAGGGATAATGGTAGATCCCCAAAAGATTAAAACGGTTAAGAATTAGGTTCGTCCTAGCTCTATGACTGAAGTTAGGAGTTTTGTGGTGCTCGCTAGCTACTATCGTCGATTTGTAAAGAACTTTGCTTCTATTGCCATGCACTTGACAAATTTGACCAAAAAGGAGATACCACTTGAATGGACTGAAAAATGCGAGGATAGCTTTCAAAAGGTCAAGACTCTCTTGACCACAACACCTATTCTAGCACTACCGGTTAAAGGTAACAATTTTATTATTTATTGTGATGCTTCACATTCTGGTTTGGGTGCGGTGTTGATGCAAGATAAGAATGGCATAGCTTATGCATCACGGCAGTTGAAGGTGCATACGAGGAATTATCCAACACATGATTTGAAGTTGGCAGTGGTAGTGTTTGCTCTTAAGATCTGGCGGCATTATCTTTATGGTGTTAAGTGCGATGTGTTTATTGATCATCATAGTCTACAACATGTATTCACTCAAAAGGATATGAATTTGAGACAACGAAGGTGGATGGAGTTACTCAAGGATTATGATGTGACCATCCAGTATCATCCGGGCAAGGCAAATGTGGTAGCAGACGCACTAAGTCGAAAAGCGGTGAGTATGGGTATTTGGCTTGCTTGAGTGTAACTAAGCGACCTTTTGCTAAAGAGATCCAAACCTTGGAATCTAAGTCCATACAGTTGGGCATCTCAGAGAAAGGAGGAGTGTTATCTAGCATTACAATAAGGGCCACGTTCATTGAGGAAATCAAGGCCAAACAGTTTGAGGATGAGAATTTGAAAGAGCTCAGAAATAAGACAGTATCTGGTAAGGCACAAGAGACCACTCTTGATGCGGGAGGTGTGCTCAGTTTTAAAGGAAGGATTTGTGTTCCTCGAGTAGATGACTTGATTCAGAAATTGTTGACAGAATCCCATGGTTCGAGGTATTCCATTCTACCGTTGTGTGAGTTCTCTTATAATAATAGTTATCACTCCAGCATAGATATGACAATGTTTGAAGCACTCTATGGGAAGGGATGTAGGTCACCCATATGATGATTTGAGGTTGGAGATGTGAAACATTTGGGGTTGATTTAGCGAAGGATGCTCAAGATAAAGTGATGAGTATTCAAGCTAAGCTTTTAGCGGCCCAGAGTAGACATAAAAAGTATGCATACCATAAGGTAAGAGACATGGCATTTCATACTGGTGAGAATGTTCTTCTTAAAATATCACCCATGAAAAGGGTGATGAGATTCGGTAAGAAGGGCAAGCTTAGTCTGTGATACATTATTCCCTTTAAGGTTCTTGACTGTGTAGGGCCAGTGGATTATAGATTGGCTTTACCTCCCAACCTACCGAGGGTTCATCCGGTATTTCATGTGTCCATAATGACGAGATATCATGGTGACGGGGATTACATCATAAAATGGGACTCAGTGTTGTTAGACAAAGACCTTCAATAGGAGGAGGAATCAATTGCAATTCTTGATCGTGATGTCCGAAAGTTGAGGATCAAGGAGATTAAGTTCGTGAAATTTCAATGGAAACATCATCCAGTTGAGAAAGATACTTGGGAAACCGAGAAGGACATGCGACATAAGTATCCCAGTTGTTTGTCGATTCAAGTACTACTCTACTCTAACCTTAGCCCATTTTTCCTAGTTTGTCACTCGGGGACGAGTGATGGGTAAATTGGTATCTATTGTAATGACCTGTTCCCGTCGTTATAGAAAAGTCAACGGGGAAAATTTTTGGGCCGGAAAACTTTTTCGTAGTATCTTGAAATTTCCCAACCTAGTCCAGATTTGGACAAAATCGGAGTCAGTGAGGTCTAGGAAAAGCTGGTAATAATTGGGAGATATAATTATGAATTTGATCATATGAGTAGATGGATAAGACGTTAAGGAACCCGTACGACTTTACGAAATTGAATTCGGGCGAGTAGAACTCCCGAAATTGATCTTAGCCTGAACGGATATTTTCTGAGTATCATGAGATGAAGGTGTGTTATGAAATGGGCGTTGGATACTCTAATTACGACGTTCTGTCTCCACGCAAGCTGCCAGGGCGGGGCTGCTGTAGCGGGTGTGGACCGCTTTGGCGGGCCAGTCGCGAATAAAGTCAGAAATAAACCCCAAAATCATTTTATTCTGCAAGTTTCGACTTTGAGAGCTAGGAGATGACCCGAGGTGTTTTATTGACAGTTTTCCACCATTCTTGAGGCTAAAGGTAAGGTTTTACTCCCCGAATCCATGTTTTGATCCGTAGAACTTAGTTTCTTAGGTAATTATCGATGGGGGATGGTTTTGATCTAGGAATTATTGTGGAAAAAGACCTAATTTGGGTATGGGGATCAAGGGTTTGACCTAGGGTTGATATTATTGATTATAATCTGGGTAATTAGGTCTTGTTATTGATCCACGTGTGATATTGATTGTTTGTAGGCCAAGAACAAGCGTAAAGAATCCAGAAAGGGAAGAATCAAGTTTCTTAGGGGATTCAAACTTTGTTCGAGGTAGGTGATGGTTGTGATTTCATGTTTGTGTGATATATGTTTGTAATTGCTTCATTGTATTGCATGTATGTATGTGGATGTTGCATTATTGATCACACCATATGTAAATGAGTATGAACGAATAACTATATGCCATGAATCACCTCTTGATTGTATGATTATGAGGATGTACATTGTGATTATGATTGTGGTATGTTGAATGGATCGGGTGTTACGTTCCAACGCACTAGCTTGGATCGGGTGCCACGTTCCGGCACATATATGGGTGTCACATCCGGCACACTAACTTGGATCAGGTACCACGTACCGGTAGACTAATAGTTTGGGTTTGGGTTCCATGAGAGGACCATTGACTTGGCATATTTGTGTTCTCTTGAGAATGTGGAATTGACATGTTTTCTTGAAATGATGACTAATATTGTATATGTTCGGTATATGCCTGTTTTATAATATTGTGGTTATTTGCATGTGTTTCGCTTAATGGGATAGTAGTGTGATCCTACCAGTTACTGTAGTTTTGTATTGATATTGCACTTGCTCTTTCTTTGTTGAGTACATGGCATCTTCAGGCGGCTACTGACAGACCTCGTTTAGAAGATCAGTGATCGACTCGAATTCAAGGGTTAGCCAGTTCTTCCAGGCTTCCATGAGTTCTCTTTGTGTTTATTTCCACATCTTCAGACTTAGACTAGTACTTTAGATTTTCCTATGTTTAATTGGGTTGTACCCATTTCCTTAGACTTATGGTTCCTTGTTAAATTTTTGGTACATTGACTTTCAGGTTCTAGGCATTATTTCCGCATTTGGTTGTTAGACTTTTGTTGGAGTTTATGGGAACTCCCTAATTTTCCTTTCTTAGACATTTAAACTTGCTTCTGTATCTTTAAATGTGTAGTATTTTGGTTAAGGCTGCTTATTTGGGTTGTAGTAATGGTTCTCCCACCGGAGGGTTAGTGTGGGTGCCAATCACGATGGTCTGGATCGCGACATCAATAGATCATATTGGTGGTTGCGTCAGATATCACTCATGCAATCTTGAAATCACATACATTGCTGCAACACAATTCCATAAATTGTAAGAAACATTCGAACCTACATCAATATATAAAATCATAATATAATCAATTATTTATAACTTTTTTTTCAAAATTACAATTTGATTAAGGTGTACATTATGGTGACAATTTGGTATATATTTCAATATGATATATAATGAATGATATATGCCAAACATTTACACCACAAACTAACCAGAAAATTACTAATTTATTTATATAATAAATTTAATTAAATAATCAACTAAATGCATTGCACCATCATATAATATTAGTTTTTAAAATCTACACATTAATTATAGTGTACATGAATGATGTACATTATGATGAAAATATGGTGTACAGTTTAATTGGATGAAAATACATATTTTAAACCAAAATAACACCGTGATCTAACCAAACTTTTTTACCAAATTATTTTGTATAATCAAATTAATTAAAAAGTGAGTACATTACTATTAACATTGATTCCATATTAATATTATCAATAAATGGTGGTAAAGTTATAGAATTCGACTTATATTTAGTATTAATCTTGGTTTTGATTATATATGCAATCCTACAATTCATAATACCATAATCTACCATCCATATTGAATATTTATTTTTAACAATTATACAAATAACATTACTGCCATATGAATGATTCATCAAAACCAATTTACAAATAATAAATTTTTCATGGCTAACCACAACAAAAAACCTTGAAATGAGAGTTTTCAACCACTGATATAACTGCTCTTTTTTCTTTTTCTGAAAAATCAAACTATATTATCTAACAAAAAAAAATCGGAAGTAGCTTGAAAAAAATGATACATACCTATGACATCTCATCTTTCATCGTGCTGAATTATAATTGATATATTTTACTTTCAACCATTGAACCGACCTTAACAGAAGAGAGAGAGAGAGAGAGAGAGTTTGTTTTTGGTTACAATACATTATTTTGAAGTTGTGAGATAGAAATATTAAGTAATGAGTGAGATATTTGTGGGTAATAACAGAATTGGAGTAAATTAAGGAATTAATATCTTATTTAATACAGAATGGTGCGTTGGTTTTTTTTTTTTACCGTTTTTAAATTTATTTTTTGTTTTGTTTTATTTTGTAAAGATTCTATTGCTATATTGGTGCAAAGTCAAACTATTGTTATATAGAGGTTATTTAAGTACTATTGTTATATAGAGGTTATTTAAGTGCTTAAATTGTATATTTAAGTTTTTTACCCTTTATCATCAGTAATATTACATGAAAATTATAAAGTTTTTTCACTAAAAATCAACCAGCTAGACTAGTTCTTGTTGAACCTCAAGTTACTTCTCTCTTTTGTGGTAAGTTATTGTTTCGTTTGGCCATAGTTATTTCCAAAAGGCATAATATATAAATATACCATTTAATTTGGCATCAATTGACATTTATTCCCTTCAACTTTACATGTGTACAAGTAAATATGTAAACTTGTATAAATTTGAACAAGTAAACACATGTGTCCTACATGGCTTATTATGTGACAATTCGTGTCCAATATGACATCCTACGTACGTGTATTATGCCACATAGAATGCATATGTCTACTTATTCAATTTTATACAAGTTTGAGTATGTACTTGTGCATACCCAAAGTAGAAGGACATAAATGTCACATAGAATACATATGTCTGATTTAGAGTTGCAGACAGTTGCCCCATTTGATGCTCCAATTGCTTTATAGACATGGAGTGTGAATCCACTAGTTGACTCATGTTTGATAGATCACCCTTCAAATTTTTACTCCAGAGTCAGTACATTCCACCCTCTGCAGTACCTTTGCTAACATATCTTCCTATTTAGAGCTACTTGTTCCACTACCAGCCCTATCTCTATTTCTAAGAGGCACATAAACTCCACTACATCATTCTTGAAGTTGTCCTTATTGTGACAGTTTTCTTGATCAAGATTGCCAGCCCAATCATCTGATAAGTTCTACCTTGATTTCTTGGACCATAGGTCCGAAGAGAGCCCTGATTATTTAGGTACTTTACCTTTTTATCATAGTCAAAATCAAGATCTCCTCAACTTTACCTGCAGCCCATACTACATTATAAGTTTTTCAGCACCACCTATTAAAAACTTATTAGTCAAGAGGTCCTTCTATGTTTTCATGTGAGTCATATCTTGATCACACTCATTTTTTTCGTCAGACGCTACTCAGTCGATGAACCAACTGCATAGCTATTTCCTGCAACTTCATAATTTCTAGTATGTCAAACCTTGTTGTTCTTTGATACTTGGTCTAGCATAATTGCTACATCCATGAAAATTTGAGCCATAAATAACCCCCCAGCCACTACATCTACAATGAATTTGGTTGCTGAATTCAAGGACCTGTAGAAAGTCTCCATTGGATGGTCATCAATCAACTTATGATTTTGCCACTATTTCAGCTTCTTGTTGAACCTTAGCCATGTTTCATGCAATACCTCAGTAGGTTGTTAATCTCATCTTTCAGCTGCAACTTATTTGATGGGGGAAAGAACTCTCTAGGAAAACCTCTTTCAACTCTTTTCAGATGGTGATTGAGTCGTGTGACAACTCATTCAGTTATATTATTGCCTCTTCAGATAGAGACAACGAGAACAATGCAATCTCAAACGAATAACAGTTTGACTGACCCCAGGGATCTCAGAAGACATACAAATACTAATGAAGTTCATTATGTTAAGATTTGTATCATCCCCAACTACTCTTCTAAACAATTATTTCAAGTTCAACAGCTGAATCATGATACCTATAATGGTAAATTTTACTCCTTGTGCTAAGGGTGGGAGAACAATAACCCCAATGACTCCAACTTCATCCATATCACCTTTATCCTCATCGAGATCAAAATCAATGGGGTCAACCTGTCTATGTTTCCCTTTACCTCTCGGAACTGGACGACGATCACTACAACCCCACCATTGTCATCGTCACCAAGTTCATTTCCAACATTATTGTTGTTACCATTGTTACTATTACCCCTAGCCCGAACCTCAACAATTTGTCTCAATTGTTGTGCTTAGAGCTCTTGATCATTCATTTTCTTTCTAATAAATTTATCAAGCTTTGGGTCGTAAGGAATTAACAGTTCACCTTACTGTGGGTAGTTAACATACATTAACTTGTACCCTTTGGGGACAAAAACAACAAACAAAAAGTAAAATTAGGAATTAAGATTAAGAGTGAAATAATACACACTTGACTTAATTGACAAACGTTTTTTTCCGACAATAGCACCAAATTTAATAAGTCAAAATTACACCTCCAATAAAGAAGTATGACTCAATTACCCACCAACATGGATTGTGATGCACTGGTGGGAGTGCTTCACGCTTAACCAGAGGTTTCGGGTTCGAGCCTGGATATGGAGAAAATTCTGTTGGGAGCGTCACCCCCGAATAGGCCCTGCAGAGCGCGATTTAGTCGGAGCTCCAATGTGGGCTCCAGACACCAACTGTAAAACCAAAAAAAAAAAATGGCTCAATTACCCATTAGGTAGGGGTTTGATTTGTAGTAGTGTCCATTAATAACTTGGGAGTAATGGAAATGGAAAATATGAGAAAGCAGGTAAACGGAAATGTCAGCACTACTCCGTCGGAGAAAAGCTTTGCTCTCCAGTTACTCTCGGAGTAATGGGTACGCCAACGAGTCAAAACCGAGAGGGCTCACATCGGCGCCTCCCATCGAAGTTGGGTTTACTGAGTCAGCCGGTCGAGGTGTGTTTGCCACTCGGAGAATTGGTGCTGGCGAACTCATCCACACTGACAAACCCATCCTCTCTCACCCTTCTCTTTCTTCACTTGATAGCGTTTGTTATTTCTGCCTCAAAAATGTAGCATCAAATCTTCCCTTTTGTAGTGACCAATGTAGACAACAATCCAAGGTATATGTATGAACCCCCCTTTTGTTTTCTTTTTCTGATATGTAGTTCTGGCAAGGATAAGAAATAAAACCTGTTTCAAACTGGACAAGTTATTGTGAATTCTGTGTTATTTTGAACATATTAAGTGAAATGCCAATAGGGTTCCTGTTAGTTCATTCGAAATTTTATTAAAAGACTGAAATTTCGTGCTTACCATCATTATTGGGCCTTATAACAAGCTTGCTGTATTAGTATATCTTACTTCTAACTCATGTCATCTTACTGTTTTAGATTTTTTACGACACAGAAAAGCAAGCTGATTGGTCACACTTTCATGAATACTGCCGGTATGAACAGTTTCTACTCTTCCATCAAATATTACTTGTTTGATACAACGCATTCTTGCCTATATTTGTATATGGTCTTTATTACATGGTTCACTTCGATGAATAACGCTTTGATACATGAGAAATACAGTTTTGTATAGGTTAAGAACACTAATTTCAAGTTTGAATAAGATAATAAAGGGCATCTTTCGCAATGTTAATATGTGCCAACAAAGAAAATAATTGAAGCATTTATACATCTATCAACACTCAGAAATATTCGATTTCATTAAGTTAAACAAATATATTTTAAAAATTTTGATAAATTTTGTCTGAGTTAAGCTTCAGGATACTATGGGAATGGTCCCATGTACCATTTGTTAGGGGATAAATGATGTGAGATAACTTACATTTACATTTTTAGAATTGTTTGCTTTTTTGAATACTTTCATTTTTGGAATAACTCCAAAACTTAAGAAGGGGGATTTCATCTATGCTCTAGATACCGTATGTGCGGTGCACCCAGAGAAAACAATTTCTACACTGTCCTATAATGGGACAATTGTGGCAACTTTGTTTGAACATGGTAGGACTAGGATGGTCTATGCCAGCAACAAGTTGTGATTTATTGAAGTGCTGGAACTATAATGGTGGTGTAGTGAGACAAAAGGAGAAGTGGAAACTTGTCCTAGTTTGTATATGGCGGACAATTTGGAATGAGAGGAACTACCGAATTTTTGAAGGCAAAAGCAATTCTGTGTATAAAAGTCAAGATGAATTGTATTCTTTTGTTTCATTTTTGGTGTAAAGAAAACTATGTAGAGGAGACTGAATCACTAGTTGATATGATAGTTCCTTGTGAAGCAGTAGTCCTAAGCATGGTTGGGTTTGTAATAGATAGCCTGTTATGGTGCATATATATATATATAGACACACACACATGCTACCAGTTTAAAAAAAAAAAAAAAACTTCAAGAGTAACCTTTTGAGAAAGATATACTTTTTAAGGGCGTTTTTGAGAAAGATATGCTTATTGCTTGAATGAATAAACTTCGCCATCCTCTAGCTTATAAGTGGTCCACACATGGAGCATGTTAAGTTCTCAGGTTTCCTATAGGATATAATGTGAATTTCTTTTGACAGGTTTGATTTGGGTATTCCAATCATTCTGCTTTTCTGACTAGCAGAAAAATTCGAGTATGAAGGTTGTCTGCATAAGTGGATTCTTTATTATGTTTTGTTGTTTAGTTTCTGTTACCAAATATGCTCGAGCTTAATTTTTGTTGGAAATTAATAAGCAGAAATGTGGAACTTACTTCTATAGTTGGAAGATTGATGATATATTAGAGATAAAGGATCTTAAAGAAAATATGAGGGTGTCACAATTTTATTCTCCTATTTTCCCCATTTGAAGTCATTGCCCATTTTGTACTATAAAACCTAAACCAAATTGATGTCTAATACTGAATGTCTAAATCTCAATCTCATATCTGTCGCCAAATAATAAAGATAATGTACAATTTATTTATTCACTCTTTTCAGCTTTTGCAGTGCTGAATTGTGCACCCAAAGGGTAGTGGCTGCTGGTTTCCCTTGTCATAAAAAAATCATTTTTTAATAGGGCTGTGCAACATTATTTGTTTCGGAACAATTGCCTTCGATGCTATCTTCTCAAACTCAACATATACTCTTTCCACATGTAATAGAAGGAAATATGAACATATGATATTTAACTTTCATTCCATCTTATTCTTCTGCCGACAAACCATAGATCATGGTTTTGTATATGAGGATAGGATATGTGTTGGAGGTCCAGATCGTTTGTGGGAAGGGTACATGGTCACCTTATATAGTCTCGGACAATTCTCCCCTCATGAGCTAGCTTTTAAGATTGAGTTAGGCCTAAGATCCATTTCTTTACTTGGTATCAGTGCAGAACTCATCCCAATTCTCATTTCCGATGTTGAACCCCCATATTAAATTACCCACGCACCAAATGTCCACCTTGGGCGTTAGGGTGTGTGTGAAGAGTCCTACATCGTCCCTTTAAGAGATGCGTGGTTTCTTTAATATGACTTGGACAACCATCACCCCTTGAACTAGGCCCAAGATCCATGTTTTTACATGGTATCATAGCCAGACGCATCCCATTATATGTTTCCGATGTTGGGCTCCTCCCTGTCTTATATTGTCCATGCTCCAGATGTCCAATCCGGGGCATGCAGGGTTGTTGGAGTCTCACATTGGTGGGAAAAAAGTGTACATGATCTCCTTATATGGTTTTGGGCAATCCTCCTCGTGAGCTAGCTTTTGGGTTGAGTTAGGCCAAATATACATTTCTTTACAATATGAGTGTAGGGGAAAAATCATCCTGTGTTTCATGGTACTATTAGCCATTAAGCTGTGAATAACTATTGGAGTTGCTTTAGAAAATATATATCTGATCTAATGACACATAGATCAAGGATTATTTATTTCACTTATCTTTGTGAGTTACATATTCTCATTTTGCTTGTTCTTGCTCTGAAGAACTCAAGGCCTAAAGTATCCGCTTCTGGTCAAGAGATTGGCTTGCACGATTATATCTGGAGCGGCCACTCCAGAAACTCTCGACATACTTCAGCCAGCAACATTATCTTCCGAAATGATTTTACTGGTGAGTACTTCAGGTTGAGCCTTTTTCTTAGCAGTTGGAATTCATGTTGGTGATGTTTTTATTAAAACTTCAAACTATTAACTTCCTTTGCTAGCTGTTTTCTGATCCTTGAGATTCTGTACTGTATCTCTTTTACTGTAAACCTTGTTCTGAAATCAAATAACAGGCGAGTATCAGCACGTAAACACAGATAAAGTATCTTTGGGTACTAGAGGTGACCATTTCTTTCATAGGACTACATCGTCTGATCGTGAAGCATCTTAAACAAAAAAAAAAGTAACTTCATTTTTTTACTTCTTGAACTTTATACTGTGAATAAGCCTAGTTTCCAAACCAACTATGTTTTCAATATCCTATTTTCAATTCCCTTTGATTCGATTGCTGTAGAAGATAAAATAATGGGAGACAAACAGTGCAGACAAAAAATACTTTAGAGTACAACTACTTACTTTTTGCTTCCTAGGGTGGGTTAGCTTGCAAATATTCAATAAATTATGATTGGAAAAATATTTGCAAGATTTTCTTTTCTTATTGGTTAAAGAATTTTTTGCAATCACAATTTACTAAATGCTGATGGTGATAAACCTTGGTTAAAACCAGTGTTGGGGGGAGGCATTAGTGCATACTATAGGGTGTCAGGTATTGTTAGGAGCAATTGTCTTCATCAGTGGTATTATTATAATGCTTCAGATGCCCTGTACCTCGGTTGTTATATTCTTTGCCTGCTAAAACTAGGTGCGACATAAGTTGGGCACTTCACTTCACTAAGACAACGCTTCAATGCAGGCACTAATGCAGTAGGTCTGCACTTTATCGTACATGAGTTTTATCTTGAACAAAGCGACACTAAATAATATTTCTTCCTTCCCATTTTATTTGAAAGTGTTTGACTAGACACAAACTTTAAGAAATTAAAGAGGATTTTTGACGTGTAAGCCAAATGTATGCAAAGATCAAAATTATCCTTTTGAACGAGTGTTGGTGAAAGTTCTGCATGTTTTTTCATTTTCTCTCTTCCTACAAAAGATGAAATTTTATATCGAGTGGTTTCCAAATAAGTCATGTCAAGAAGGGTAAAATGAAGATACTAAGATTAGATGGTTTCTGAAAAGAGAAGGGTATTTCAGCGGGGGCAAAACATAGGTGATTTCTTCCTATATGTCCAAGTCTTATTGGACAAAATTATTCGGTACCTGTGCTGGTGGGAGATAGTAGGTAACCCCATCGAATTAGTTGAGGCCTGGACACCACAATTATAAAAAGAAAAGAAGGGTGTCATTCTT
The DNA here is from genome assembly GCA_029582685.1 of Solanum piurae. Classification (NCBI taxonomy): domain Eukaryota; kingdom Viridiplantae; phylum Streptophyta; class Magnoliopsida; order Solanales; family Solanaceae; genus Solanum; species Solanum piurae. Next base: position 13,424 of record JAJOOO010016620.1, on the reverse strand, counting down.
TTTTGGGACAAGCTAAAAATGGAAGTATGTCAGGGACGGAGGTAGTAATATTTAACTTTGTAGTTTTTCAATTCCTTTGGCTCAGAGTAGTCCAAAGTAAATTATTACTGCCAAAGAAAAAGCTGTTGGAAAATGCTCCCAGGCACAGTTCCCAATTTTTTCTATCTCCTACTTTATAGGTTTTCTGTACTCCTTTCCCGGTGACCCATTCACCAGAATAAGTCACTTCAATCTTGCTTGTACACATCACGTGAACTCCCCCTGGAAAAATTACCAGCCTCTATGCTACAAGGACAAAACATGGGGGAATCAGTGCTGTTAGAGGTCTTATGGAGGGTCCTTGGGTTGTTTGTGGAGACTTCAATGTCACCAGTTCTCCACAGAGAAGAGAAGTTTCAAAGTAGATCTAGAGAAATGGTAGAATATTTTGACTTTATAGCAAAAGAAGGGTTTTTAATGCTTTGGGCAGGGGTTAAACATTGTGCTCCAGATAAGGCACCTGGGCATGGATACACTATGTGATTCTTTCATTCTTGTTAGGACGTTGTAAAAGAAGATGTTATGTAAACTTTGAGGAATTTTCACACAGAAATATTTTGAGAAGAGCTTTAGTGCCCGTTTGGATTGACTTATTTTAGGTGCTTTTAAGCCAAAATAGCTTTTAAGCAGTTTTGAAGTGTTTGGGTAAAGTTAAAAAGTGCTTATAAGCACTTATTTTAAAGCCAAAATAATAAAAATAAGCCAAAAGCCATAAGCCAAAAGCCAATCCAAACAGGCCCTTAATGTATCATACACAACTATTATACCTTAGAAGACTGGGGACAGAGAGTTGAGAGATTTTAGACCTATTAGCCTAATTGGATCAGTTTAAATTTTTTATCTCTAAAGTGTTGACTGAGAGATTAAAAACAGTGATCTCCTAGCCAGTTGATAGAAATCAGGTGACTTTCATAAAGGGGAGGCAAATAGTGGATCCAACACTGGCCAATGAGTGTGTTGATTCTAGATTAAAGATGAAGACACCTGGAATTTTATGCAGACTGTTAGTGTTTAACAGAGGAGAATAAGAGCTGATTGAAGAAGAAAAAGGAAAAGTGAAGTTTATTGATTAATTTGAGACGCAATAAATACATCTCAGCTTAACTAAGATGATGTAAAGTAATGCTAAAATATCTGCTAAAACTAAGTTACTGCTTGCTGAAATTGAGGAACTAATCCTTAACAGTAGCTAACAAAGTTTTAATCTGACCAGGAAACAGAAAACAGCTAAAAAATAGCAATTTATTCTGGTGCGCACTTCCTCAACATTCTTCTGCCCTACGTCATCTTTTAGCTTCAATTTAGGTCATGTAGTTCTAGAAGACAACTGCAACACTCCTCCTGGCTCAAGAACTGCATAGTCCAAGCTTCATTCTAAGGAATTCAAACCTGTTAACATGAAATGGCTTAGTGAATACATCAGCAATTTGATCTTCCGACTGCAATAAACCAATTTCACCTCTCCACCTTCTTGTACTTCCCTGAGAAAGTACAATTTGATATTAAAATGTTTTGTTTTTCCATGAAAACCTGGATTATGAGAAATTGCTATGGCTGCCTGATTATCCACAAACACTTCCGTGCTTTCTTGTTGCTCCAGATCAAGATCTAACATAATCTTCCTTATCCAAAGAGCTTGATTAACAGCTGCTGTTGCAGCTATAAATTCAGCTTCTGCAGTTGACTGTGCCACGATACCTTGCTTCTTTGAGCACCATGAAAAACATCCCGAACCAAGGCTAAAACAATAACCTGAAGTGCTTTACATGTCATCATCTGACCCAGCCCAATCACTATCAGAATACCCTTGCAACTTGAAGCTCTGACTTTTCCCGAACCTAACACCATAGTCCAAAGTTCCCTTGACATACCCTATCACTCTTTTGGCTGCTTTCATGTGCATTTCACTTGCACAATTCAGAAATCTAGACAAGACACTTACTGCTTGCAGAATGTTGGGTCTCGTGGCAGTGAGATACATGAGACATCCAATCATACTTCTATAACTTGCCTCGTCAACCTTGTCACTACCATCATCTGTAATCAGCTTTTCTTTCTGATTCATTGGAGTATTCATAGGTTTGCAATCTTCCAATTTAAACTTCTTCATTATCTCCCTTGCATATTTCTTTTGAGAAATGAACACTTTCATTGTGGATTCGACAAATCTGCATTCCAAGAAAGTAAGACATTTCTCCCAAGTCTGTCATTTCGAACACTTTCTTCATCTCTACCTTGAATTCATCTATCATTTGAAGGTTGTTGCCTGTTACATGAAGATCATCAACATAAAGTGATATAACCACAATATCAGAATCTCTTTTTATAATTAATAGAGTTGATTCGCTTAGGCTTTTCTTAAAACCTAAGCCTTGCAAGTGATCATCAATTTGACTGTACCAAGTCCTTGGAGCTTGTTTTAAACCATAAAGGGCTTTCTTCAATAGATACACTTTGTCGTCATGTCCCTTTACAAAAAAACCTTGAGGTTGCTCCACATAAATTTGCTCCTGTAGAAAACCATTTAAAGAAGCCGAATTGACATCTAATTGAAAGATTTTCCAACCTTTTTGAGCAGCAATAGCTAGTAACAGCCTTATAGTATCAAGCCTAACAACTAGAGCAAAGGTTTCTGAATAATCAACTCCAAAAATTTGTGAGTAACCTTTCACAACAAGTCTTGCCTTGAGCTTGTTAACAGCTCCATCAACATTCAATTTCGTGCGATAAACCCACTTCACACCAATGATCGTCCTATGTTGTGGTTTTTTCACAAGCTGCCAGGTCTCGCTCTTCTCAATCATTGCAAGCTCCTCCTCCATTGCAACTTTCCGCTTGGGATCTGAAACGGCTTCTTCAAATCCAGAAGGCTCTAAAATGGCCACATTGCATCTCTGGTATATGTCATTGAGCGACCTTGTTCCTCTCACAGGTTGATCATCAATGTTCTCATCTGAATCTAGTAGATTTCTTGTGATCTGCTTCTGGTTAACTTCTTCCCAGTCCCATTGCTCTTTCTCCATAAAAAATACATCTCTGCTTGCCATAATTTTTCCTGTATGAGGTTGAAAATTTTTGTAAGCTTTGGAGATTGTACTATAACCAATAAAGACTCAAGGTTCAGCTTTCTTATCTAACTTGCCCCTCTTAACCTGTGGAATATGAGAGAAACAAAAACAACCAAAGATTATTAAGTTTTGTAAGGACAGCTTATACACGTGCCATGCCTCAAAAGGTGTCTTTTCCTTCACGGCTTTTGTAGGCAACCTGTTCAGCAAAAAAACAGCAGTATTAGCTGCTTCTGCCCATAACTTTTTTGGTAGGCCCTTCTCATATAACAAGCATCTGGACATCTCCATTATCGATCTGTTATTCCTTTCACTGACACCATTTTGCTGCGGAGTATATGGAACAGTGAGTTGATGCTCAATTCCTGCATTTTCACAAAACTTTTCAAATCGATCAGATGTGTACTCGGTACCATTAACTGATCTAAGCATTTGAATCCTGCAACCACTTTGATTTTCTACCAAAGCTTTGAATTTCCGTAACACTTCAGGTACTTTAGATTTGAACCTGAGAAAATAAATCCAACACATTCGTGTCATATCATCAATGAATGTATAAAATATTTACTTCCATTAAGAGAAGCAGTCCTATGTGGTCCACACAAATCAGTATGGACTAATTGAAGCTTCACTGATGCTCTCCAAGTTGCCTTGGCAAAAGGCATCCTACTTTGCTTTCCCAATTGATATGTGCTGCAAGTTGCATGTTCATCCTCCATAAGTGGTAGTCCTCAAACCATATCTTTCTTCAGCATGTACAAGAGTGCCCTGTGATGGACATGTTTGAGTCTCTTGTGCCATAAAGTTGTTGTCATCTTTTGGCTCGGATAGGCAACCAATTTTTCCTCCATTGGATCAAAGGAAAAGCTCTTTCCTCTCATTTTAACTTGACAGATTTGTTGGCCCTTTGGATCAAAGATCACACACTTCTTGTCCTCAAATGTAAGCTTAAAACCATTCTCCAAAAGTTGCCCTACGCTCGACAAATTTTGATCAAGTTCAGGAACATAAAGTACATCTGAGATTAACTTTGTACCTGAGTAGCTTTCAATAGTTTCCCTTTGGCTGGAAGGTAATCTCCATTACCAATTCTGACTTTAGAGATTGCAAATCTATCTAACTCTTTGAAAATCTCCTCACCATGAGTCATATGATTTGTACAACCGCTATCAATTAACCAGCTTTCGCTTGAACTTCTACTTGCAAAACAAGTAGCGACAAACAATTGATCTTCTTCTTGTTCGTCTGCAATTTGAGCTCCATTTAATTGTTGTGGTCCTTTTTCTTTGCAAATAACCTTAGCATGACCAAGTTTATGACACTTTCTGCATAGGTTTTTTCCAACATTTGAAGTGTGGATGATTCCTCTTCCCACAATGTTGACATGGTGGATATTTTCCACCTTTGTTGTCGTTGCTCGAATTGCTATGAGCTGCAGCAGCTTCTGTTCATGTAGCATAACTCTTCTTGAACTTCTGCTTCCTACCTTTGCCTCCAACATTGAACTGATGCCTTGCTTGCAAAGCTCCTTCAACAGTCTCCTCGTTCCACATCATTCTTCGTTGTTCCTGAGCTTACAAGGAGTTAAAAAGTTCCGCCAAAGTAATGTTTGACATATCTTTTGTATTTTCTAGTGAAGCAATTGTTGCTTCAAACTTTTCAGGTAAAGTAACAAGGATTTTTCTGCACAATCCTTGTATCAGAGAGTTCGGCACCAAGTTTATTGGCCAGACTAATAAGTTTATTTGGGTACTCTTTAATTGTCTCAGATTGCTTCATTTTTTGCATATCAAATTCCCTCACCAGGTTTAAGACCTTCATACCTCGAATTCTTTCATCTTCATAATATTCCTTTTTCAAAAAGTCCCATATTTCCTTAGCCAATTTAAGAGTCATGATGTTGGAAAAAATAGTAGGAGATACTGCAAAATAGAGACATGCCTTCGCCTTCGACTTCCTGGTTTTCTTCTCTTTGTGAGTTTTAATCTGAGCCATTGTAGGATTGCCTGGTAAAGGAGGAACTTCATAATCCTCCTCTACTGCCTCCCAGAGATCACATGCATCAATGTAGGCATCCATCCTAACAGCCCAAACCTGATAGTTTTCTCCATCAAAAATTGGCGAAGCAATTGATGAAAGAATACCTTCACCTTCCATTATTCTGCAAGCTAATTTTATGGAATGGTTTGATTATGTTTGGGTTTCAGTCAATATAACTCACAAATTCTCACGAGTCTCTTAAGAACTAAAGGGCTCTGATACCAATGTTAGTGTTTAACAGAAGAGAATAAAAGAGTTGATTGAAGAAAAAAGAGGAAAAGTGAATTTTATTGATTAATTTGAGACTCAATAAATACCCGTTTGGAGCCAAAAGGGCAACAAATTTTTTCGAAAATTCCAAAAGGGCAACAAAATTATCTATCAAACCAAAAGGGCAACAAATTTAGACGCCGTTCAATTCCGTTTAAATCAGGGTATCCGCCGCAAGATGCGGATACCCATGCGACTTGTAAGGTGCAACAACCTTTAGCCTTGTAAGGCTCAGTCGCCATGCGCCTTGTCCGCTTTTTGCAGCTATTTTTTTTTTGGTTTTGTGAATTGAGTTGCTAGATATGTTGATGACTTACTATATTTATAAAGAACCAATATAATGTCTATTTTAAATATTGTTTTGTGCGATCTCTTATCCAGTGGATCAATATATTATATATAAACCCTGTATTTGACAAATCAATTATTGACTTTGACAAATTCTTCATTGATCAAACTTAAACAACACACTTTTGAATCCACTAATTAATTAATTTCTTTTCACAAATTAATGGTTTTAGACCTTTTGGTTCTGGTCAATGAAACCATTAACCATTTATATATAACTTTTTTATTTTAAAAAAAAATTGTTAACTAGGGTTCCAAACGAAATTATTTAACGTAATTAAGAAATTTGAAATTAAGTTTTTAGTTGCATGGTCTCTTTCCATTTTTTGATTATAATCTTCCCTACATTGTTTAGTTAACTATAAAAATCTTATCATTATTTTTATGGAAAAAAATGTAGTAGTATATTTGTAGAAGATAAGCTTCATACATTTGTGATAGTGTATTTCTAGAAAATTGTGGAGTTGAGTAAACCACATTAAGAAAAGAGTTAACTTAAAACAAAAAATTCTCACAACAATTTTTTTTTATATAATTTGATATATTGAGTACAACATATAAGGGACATGATAGAAAATATAAAAGACAACACATCTAGAGATTATCGTCTACCTTGATACGGTTGTTGTTGTTGTTTATGTCTACCGGTTCCACAGGTGGTGGGTACGTGTGACCTTGTTGTTCTTCGAGAGTTGTTGATGTCTTGCAAAATTATATTTATTATTGAATTCTATTAATATTTTATAAATGTGAAAATTGAAATTTTGTCCATTATAACAATACATATTGTTGTGAAGGTCCAACTTCATCATCATTTTGATTTTGAGACATATCATCTGGAATAAGATGTAAATCATTAACATATAATTTAATATAAATAAAATATTTTAAAAATTATTTAGATAGTATATTGTTTACCATCGAAAAACTCAATCTCCCAACATGAAATAGTGAGTTTTGAAATTGACGTTGTCGTACAAAACGATAATTTCCTTCGTTGAATTGTTCAAAACCCAAATTTACAACATTAGGAGTTTGAAATCCACTACCTTCTTCTTGTGTGTAGTTGGGGACACTCGTAGATATTCCAGCATAGTAAAAAACAGGGTAATACGGGATGTCGGGAGTATCCAATGATAAATTTGTGTTGGCCTCATATTGATTTCTCGAAAATTTCGTATTATGTTCTTCTATATGAACACCTCCCGAATTTGATGTTGGTGGTGATGGATTTTCATTTGGTGGAGTATAATGTTGTTGAAAGTTCAACCGCATGTTCAAATGAGCAGTATTCATAGCATCTCTAGAATAAGATGCCATATGTCTTGCATTGTCTCTCATTTGAATTGACTAAGTATTATATTCATTCTATACAATCTTTCATGTCCCATTACCTAAAATTCATTAAAAATATATATATATATAAAAGGTCAACGAAGAAGTCAATGATATTTATGTATTTTTAAAAAAATTTACATACCAATGCCTCATATCTTCTTGCGATTGGTTGATATCCATGTTGGACAACATGTTCTGGATTTGCAATGAACTTGCGTGAATGTCGTCGATGTTAATTCAAATAATCAATTTGGTTTGCTTGATAATTTATTTGTACAACAAGTTTATAACGTTCATTCCATGTATTTTCAGTATCAACAAACATCTGACGAGTATGCCTATCTATTTTGTGGTGCTTATCGATTTTATCATGTTCATCAGAATAATGCATATTTTGTGGTATATGTTGCACAAAACCAAATTGTCTTACAACACGATACACCATGTGCCACTTACGATATATTTCAAAAATAAGTGGCACCTTCACCATCCACACATTCTGCCCTCGTCGACACCGTTCAGGCAGTGAATTAAGAACTTCTTGAGAATAAGGCTCCCAAATAAATTATAGAAAAAAAAAGTTAACATATATATCATACATTTTTTTTTACCATTTTAAATCTTGTGATAAACTAATTTTTTTAATTATACTTGATAAGTTTGTAGATTGTCTAAAACATCTCTACAAAAGATCATAATTTTTCGAGCCTCATTCTCATGAACCCTTCGTCGAGACCACTTATATGCAAGTGGTTTTTGCCCCTCTGGTTGATCATTGTTGAAAGTCGATAGTGTATAATACGCTCCCACGCCCATACCTATAAAACAATAAATAATTTTTATTATTAAAAATAGTCAATTAAAATAATTACAAATATAAAGGTGACCAACCTGTAATAATAATATAAAACCATTTACAACGGAAACGTCGCATATAGAGGCGCGACATAATGAATGGTACAAGTATGAAAGTGTGGCAGCTCCCCAAGCTTGTGTTGCCAGTGCTTGTAAGTCACCCATTTCAATGAAAAAATCTGAATTAACTTTATTTCCTGACTTATCAAGAAATAATGTTCCTCCAAGCAACCAAAATAAGTATAATCTAAATTTTTGTTGTACCTCTAGTTCAGTGGAATTATCGTTTATTACATTTGAAGTTTCTATATAATTAACTAATGACGCTGAAAATATTCTAATACCTTGAAAGCAATCTTCCGTAGGAAACCAATCGGTTAAATTATAAATTAAAGTTTGTCTAGTAAACAAATCCATGGATTTAGCGTTTGTTAGTAGAACAGGTGTCAAGTTATGTTTGATATGGTTGTTGATGGTACACCTGGATTACATGTAAATTGGAGGAAAAGCATGCTCACTCCAGTGAATGAAGTTATAGATACACAACGACTGCCTGACGTTTGTTTTCCCTATTCCTGCAAAAATCAAGAAAAGGATTAATGCTATTTGAAGAAACTTTATTTGGCAAGGAAATAATGAGAAGGGAAGCTGTCACTTAGTTAGTGGAAAGATTTGACGCAAAGCAAGAAATCTGGGGGATTAGGCATAAGAGACTTAGGGGTCGTTTGGTAGAGTGTATAAGGATAATGCTAAATAGAGTGTATTAGTAATGCTTGCATTAGTAATGCATGTATTAATTATGCTTGCATTAATTATACATAGATTATTTTAATGCATTGTTTGGTTTGATGCATTAAAAATAGTATGTATTGCGTTAAAAAAATTATTTACAAAGGTACCCTCCACTTTATGGTAGAAAAGATATAAAAAAAGGTTTTGAGGGACAATTGGGTCTTTTATCATTTTAATGCATGCATTAAAACCATTGCATTGCTAATACCTAGAAATCCATGGTATTAGCAAGGCACACCTTAATACACAATAGAGTGTATACATACCTTGAAAAAGAGTACCAAACAAGGTACTAGTAATACACAAAGCTAATACATGTATTATTCTTTCTAATACACTCTACCAAACGACCCCTTAAAGCTACATAACAAAAGTCTACTTATGAACTTCACCATTCTGAAAAAAAAAAGTCTACCTATGAAATAGCTTTGGAGGTTTTGTAGGGAAGATCAAACCCTATGTAAGGAGATCATCACTGAAAAATATGGCTTAGACAGACGCTGGATTGCAAGAGCAGTAACAACACCATATGGGACTAGTGTATGGAGGTCCATTAGGCTCTTTGCCCATTTTTGGCCCATTGTAGTAGAGAACAGAAGGAAAACATCCTTCTGGGAAGACACTTGGTTAGGACATTAACCTTTGAATGACCTTTTCAATTATATGAAGGTGCTAAATTTGAATCCTGAAGTCACATTAGGAGACAACTGGGATTAGCAGGGATGGAACTTCAACTTTAGAAGAGAACTAAATGATTGGGAACTGCCTAGACTCACAGAATTTTTGAATGTTCTTGAGCAATTCAAGGGGACTACAGTGGAGGAGGATAGGGTTAAATGGTAAGGCATTGTAATGGGCTTTTTGAGGTGTATTCAGCATACTCATTATTCAGTCAACATGGTCAAAATACTTAGTTGTGGAGTTGGAAAGTTATATGGCAAGCCAAAATACCAACTATAAGTAGCCTGCTTTGTGTGGTTAGTTGTCAGGGATGCTTGTCTAACACAAGACAATCTGAAGAGAAGAGTAATGTAATTGTGCTCAATACGTGCTATCTATGTGGGAGTGAAGCTGAAAGCAGTAGCCATTTTTGTGTACACTGTCAGTCTGTCACTTTGCTAGAGCTCTTTGGCATCTGTTTTTTTAGCATGTACGGACTGTCACAGCCTATGTCCAGAACTACGGGGGAACTTTTTGCTTGCTGGAATTTCTCTGGAAATTTGATTAGACAAAATCAGTGGTGGAAGATCATCACAGGATGCATATGTTGGACCATTTAGAGTGAAAAAAACAACAGATGTTTTGAAGGAAACAACAACTCCTTACAGAAGATCAAGATGACTTATCTTTTTTTTTGTTTCACATCTGGTGTAGTGAAGATGGTGTACAAGATGTAGATTCTCTGATAGATGTCATAGATTCCTTGTAATAGGGGATATAATATAGCTATGGTTTTTTACTTTCTCAAAAAAAAAAATATAGCTATGGTTTTTTGTTCTTTTGAAATATGTATAGATCACTAGCACAACCTTTGTGCTACTTCTATAACGTGTTATCATCCTCAAAAGACAATTAATGGATTATGAGGAAGTCATCAAGAATGAAGAGATCTCACGGAGACAGAGGTCCAGATCCATCTGGTTAAATGAGGTGTGACAGAAACACTAAGTTCTTCCACAAGATGGCCAATGCTCACAAAGTACAACAACATATATCAACCTATGATTCAAGCTGATATTACTGAGAATCCAGCACGAATCAAGGATGAAATCATTGAATTTTGTCAAAAATTGTATGCTAAACCAGGGAACTGGAACCCTACCTGCAATTTCATAACCTGTCCAGTGATATCTGATGAGGAAAAAGGGAGAAGCTGCAAGACAAGTTTGATGAATAGGAGATATTGAGGTATTTGAAGCTGTGTGCTACAGAGAAAGCTCCAGGACCAAATGGTTTCACTATGGGATTTCTAATCAAGTGTTGGGAGATACTGAAGCAAGATATTATGGAGGATTTCCATAATTTCCATGACCAGGAAATTTCTGAAAGAAGCTTCAATGCAACATTCATAGTTCTAATTCCAAAGAAGAAAGGTGCCAAGGAATTGAGAAATTTCAGGCCTAGACAGTGCTTACAAGATTTTTGCAAAGGTACTAACTACTAACAGAAAGATTAAAAGAGGTGGTTGCTAAGCTTGTGGATTCTCAGCAAATGACTTTCATAAAGGATGATAAATCATGGATATTGTTCTGGTTGCAATGAAACTGTTGGCTCTAGGATAAACCTTAAGAAACCTGGAATCTTATGCAAACTTGACACTGAAAAGACCTATGATCATGTCAATTGGAATCCAAGTTCCTGGTTAATATGATGGAAAGGATGGGATTAGGACCTAAAGTGATTAAATGGGTCAAACGATGGATATCAACTATGAGCTTCTTTGTCCTTTCCAATGGCTCCTCTGCAGGTTTCTTCAAAGCTCATAGAGGTCTTAGACAAGTTGACCCCTTGTTTCCCTTTCTATTTACTTTGGCAATGGAAGGTCTTAACAATATGATTAAGACAACAAGCACCTATGGTTGGATCAAAGGCTTTGAGATGAACATGAATGACAATAGCGGCCTGGAAGACCTGCAATATGTTGGTGACACTCTAATCTTTTGTGATACTAATGGAAAGCAACTGAAGTACTTGAGAGTGATTTCGGAGCTATTTGAAGGAGTATATTGCCTTCACATTAACCACATTAATGGGAGGAAGAACTTTCTATACCCTATCAATGAAGTGCTTAATATGATTCAACTGACCAGAATCCTAGGAACAGATGTTGGCTTCTTACCTACTGTTTACTTGGGATTTTCATTGGGAGCTAAGTCAAAATCTAAGGAGATCTGCAACAATGTTATAGAAAAATTTGAAATGAAGCTGACTAGATGGAAGTTTCAATACCTATATTTGGGAGGTAAACTCACTCTTTATCAATTCAGTGTTAGATGCACTTCCAACATAGATGATGCCTTTGTTCCCAATTCCAATAGGGGTCATCCCTAGGCTTGATAAAATCAGAACGTCATTTCTGTGGCAAGGGAATAAGGAAAGGAGAGGCTTTTGCTTGGTCAAGTGGGAAGCATTAACAAAAGCAAGGAGGGTTGGGTGTTAGAAATCTGAAGTTTCAGAAGAAAGCTCTCAAAATGAAGTGACTATGGAGATTCACTGAAGAAAATCAACTATTGTGGGGAAGAATCATTAAAGCAAAGTATGGGAAGGAAGATAAATGGATGACCAAAGAGGTAAACACACCTTATGGAGTTACACTGTGGAGATCCATAAGGTCTCTTTGGCTTGAATTGAAGAACAATACATCCATCATAGTGTTTGATGGAAACAAAACTGCTTTATGGAAGGACAATTGGCTTGGGAATGGTAGTCTACGGAAAACTTTCCTGATATTTTTGGCTTAGTTCTTCACCAACAGAAGACTGTTGTAGAACTTAAATCTGACCTAGGATGGGATCTTATCTTCAGAAGATTGCTTAATGATTGGGTGATTCAGAGGGTGATAGAGACATAGAGTTCTACAAGTCATTGGAACTCTTCAGTGGCCTACAAGAGGGTCTGATAAATTATGGAGGTTGGGACATAGCAGTGACTCTTTTAAGGTATGCAATGCATATAGATTAATGAATCAGACCAACCATCAGGTTATGAACTGCCCTTAGAAGCACATCTGGAAGACTGAAATCTCACATAAAGTATCTTGTTTTGTCTGGCCACCTGTGCTTACACAAGAGAATCTGGCAAAAAGAAAGGATCTCTTTATGCTCCAGATGCTATCTTTATGGTGAGAAAGTAGAGACAGATAATCATCTATTTGTACATTGCAAATAACAAAATAACTATGGAGAAAGTTCATTAACCTTAGATGAATATCTTGGATAATGCCCGGAAGGACTATTGAAGTTCTAGATCTGCAGTCAAATGCTCTTAATAGGAAGAAGCAAGTTATGAGGCAATAGACAGGGATTGATGGAGAACTGTCCCAACAAGCATTTGGTGTACAATTTGGAAAGAAAGAAACTCCAGATGCTTTGAGGATGTGCGCAAATTTTTGCAGTAGATCAAGTTGATGTGTCTTTTGATTTTTTGTTTTTGGTGTAAACAGACCTACTTAGAAGATTCTGTTGATATTAGTGATGTTCTGAGTTGCATTTAGGATCACATATTAGCTTTGAATACCTGAAGCACATTTGTAAAGATGTTTTTTTATTCTTTTTGTTGGCTGATAGAGGATATTCTCCATATCAAGATTTGATCCCTTAAGATCTTAAAGATAATTGTTGTAATCTAGAATATTTTTTTTTTCTTTTTAGTAAAATATATGATTTTATAGAATCCCAGATTTCATGGAATCTAGGTGATTCTGTTCCACAATCTCTCATGTATATAAAGCCTTGTATATGACATAAGAAGATATGAATAAAATTATTATTCAACTATCTTATTCCACATGGTATCAGAGCTTTAGGCTTATTCCTTACTAGTTTTATTCATCTTGTCTTGAAGTATTTTATTTTTAATCTTTATCTGCCCAAAGATTGAAACCATTCAAGAACCATGCCAGAAAATGTGACTGCTGCAACTATTCCAGCCTCTGGAACTGTTTCTGCAACTGTA
>JAJOOO010016619.1:0-15485 GCA_029582685.1 Solanum piurae | reverse complement strand
TATATGAATTATTAACATAATTCTATAAGTAATAAGTTGATAAACTTTAAAGATAAGAGTTAGAATCATAGAATCTGATTCAAAAAGTTGATAACTTGATATACCTACTTTAATATGAAAATTAACAAAGAAATAAAAAAAAATTGTAATGCACTTTGTTCAACACTTTTCGACTATTGATTCATATTTTTGAGAGTGTATTACTCTAACTATCGAAGATTTGAAGAAATAGAGTGCAAAAGGAGTTAAAAGGATAAATAATATGAGTGCTAGCGAAGAAAATGTAAGAATCTAAAACAATGTTTTCTTGATTTCTTCTATTTTAATAGGGTTAAGATACAAAAAAAAAATATTTGTAAAAATTTGGGGCCCCCAAAAATTGGGGGCCTAAGGCCAATGCCTTAAATTTTATAGGCAAGAGCCGGCCCTGATCATGGACAAAATAATTGGGCCATGTCAAACAAGTTTTTTAAAGAATAGACAAACAATAGATAATGCCATCATCGTATCATTTCACACTTTAAAAAGATGAAAGGCAAGAAAGCAAATCTAATTCTTAAAATTGACCTAGAGAAGGCTTTCGACAAGATTGAGTGGTCCTTTATAAAAGAAACACTCCAATACTTCTAGTTTCCTAGTAATATCATCAAGTTAATTATGTCGTGCATCTCAACGAGTTGAATGGCAATCCTCGTTAATGGATCAAAAACAGAACACTTCAGACCATCAAGGGAAATACGACAAGGGGACCCAATGTCACCTGACATATTCATTCTCTGTATGGAAATCTTATCTAGGAAGATAGACCAAGAGGTGCAATTAAAAAATTGGACTCCAATAAAAATCTCAAACAGAGGACTAAAAATTTCGCACTTGTTCTTCGTAGATGACTTAGTACTTATGAGTAAGGCAAGTGTAACTAACTGTGAATGTATACAAGAAGTTATGAAAGTGTTCTGCCAAACCTCTGGGCAAGTAATAAACACACTAAAATCAAAGCTAATCTTTTCTAATAATTGCCTATAGACTTTGAGTGACACCATCTCGAGGAAACTCAAGATAAAATGTGGAAAACACTTTGGAAAATATCTAGGCATTCCAATATCCCACAACCGAGTCACAAATAATAATTTTCAGTTCATTATTAATAATATGCAATCCAAATTAGCGAGATGGAAGACCAAATTTCTAAACATAGCGGGAAGAACCACCCTGACGAAAGCATGCCTCAATAATATTCCAACCCACATTATGCAAATAACAAAACTCCCAAAATCAATCACAAATAAAATAGACCAAATACAACGAAACTTCATATGGGGATCAACTAATGAAAAGAAAAAGCTCCATCTGATAAAATGGGAAGTAGTAACAGCTAAAAAAAGTGATGGGGGTCTAGGAGTACAAAGGTCAAATATAAAAAATAAAGCCCTTCTATCAAAACTGGCTTGGAGAGCCTTTAAAAATCCGAACTTATTATGGGCCTCAATCTTATTAAAAAAATACACAACCAATGGAAAACTCGATATAGAAACTCTAAATCTTTAAAAAAATACACAACCAATGGAAAACTCGATATAGAAGCTCTAAATCTTTAAAAAAATAACAATAAAATCTGGAAAGACCTCACAGTAGGCTAAAAAAAATATATAAAAAAAAAAACCTCATAGTAGGCTGGGATATCTGCAAAAAAGGCATAGAGTGGGTTCTGGGAAATGGCAAACTAACATCCTTTTGGTTTGATACATGGCTACCAAATGGCAAGACAATCAGGGAACAAATTCAGGGACCTCTAAAAGAAACAGAACTAGATATGAAAGTAGGAGAAGTAGCACAGGAGAACAATGTCATAAAAACAGAGGATATATCATTCGATCTCCCGGAAGAACTAATAAATCTACTTCATTGCATGTATATAACACACAATAAAGAGGACTCTGCCTCATGGAAGCTAAATTCTAATGGAATAATAACAACCTCTTCAGTATACAAACTCCTAATGAACAAGCATAAAAAGGAACCACCTGACAAATATAAATGGATTTGGTCCTTCAGATGCCCAAACAAGATAAAATTCTTCGTATGGCTGTGCCAACATGATAGATTACCTACTCGAAAATATTTACATTCAATCGGTATTAAACATCGATCAGGCATGCCATATATTTACACAAACATGCTATTTGATTGCAGGGATCTGCTGAGGCGTCTGGGGAACCCCCCAATTCAGCACGCTTTTAGGGAAGCTAACAGAGTGGCAGATGCGCTAGCAAGGGAGGGATCGAAGATTAATCAGGCTAACTCATTTTTTTGCTTGGAAGTTCCACCGGTGCGTGTTTCAGAGAAAGGAGGGTTAGGCTTCAAAGACCTATTCCCACGTCTATAAATTGTAAAATAGGAGTAGTAGTTATAATGCTGTTGTATCCTCCCAGAACTATACTAGCAGGCATTTAGCCCTGCCACTCTCATGTAATGATGCTAATTAAGGAGTATATAATATAAGTATCCTTTTTTTTACCAAAAAACAAATAATTAGTCACAGATCACAAATTCAATATAATTCAGCACATTACGCAAGCTTCTTTTTAATACGATCCTTACATCGATTAAATAATTTAGAAGGAAAAAAAAACTTGTTGTAATCGAAAAAACAAGGGAAAAAATTATTTTCACACTTGATAAACTCCGTCATCATGATATCGTTAGCAACCTGATCACGTCGTTCTCACGGAATCAACAAGCTCTTTTCTCCCATTTGTAACTAAACATTATATAAACGATGAAATTAGAAAAGCAAAAAGAAAAAAAAAATCGATGATATCTTACAAAAAATAAGAAAAATTATTTAAATGGTTGTTTAAAGGCCATTAATTAATGCACCAATTTGTTAAAATAAAACATATGTAGGAAGTTGTACCTTAAATAGTAGTATTTGGATACAATTTCATGACAGCTCTTAACGAAGTATCTCCAGCTATTTGCCTCAATTTTCGAACAAGTACTAATTTTGTGATCTTATTTTTCTATACATTAAAAGACATCACATAATTAATTACATAGAATAATAATAAATTAAAAATTTAACTCACACAAAATTGGATAATTAAAAAAAAAAAGTCACCTGAAAATCTTCATAGTATTTTGAGATCAAAACCATTCTTGATGGATGTAAATATTTGGAAAGCACACGCAATAAATCATGAAACTTTATACGAGAATTCGATTTCGGAGAAACCTTCTTGATTTTCGAAGAAGCACCTAAGAAAATAAACAAAAATAATAACATATCATCCTTCAATCTCGTATACTAAGAGGGGTCTATCGTTCGGTAGCTAGTTAGACAGTTATGCAGTATTTGATATCTGCATAATTCACATTCAAATTCGCTACCAAACGATAGACCTCTATACTTTATATGACATAATTAAAACAAAATTATAAATCTTGAATTGCTTACCTAATAAGCAACCAGGACATCTAAAACTTACTACAAAATTTGGTAAAATATGAGAATTCATATTAGAAGGCCAAATTATGTATGTTTTAGGAGCCAAATAATTGTCAACCCCAGAGTCAAGATCTTGACAAGTTGGCTGAAATTGTTTGGATGAAGCTTCAATTACTTCTGTATTTCCTAATATTACTCTGCAAAGTAACATATGCCTTAATCCATTCTCATCTTCCAATGCCGATAATACCCTTCAACACAACAACAACAAAAAAAAACAAATTAATTAATCTCAGATATTGTTTGACTTGACATAAAATTCAAAAAGAAAAGTTATTTTTAAATTTTATCCTCTAAAATACTGTGTGAATACAAATCATTTCATCAAAAGCAATCATATGACATTCATTTTTTGTTCACGAACTAAAAACAAAATTGTGACACATAAATTGAAACAAAATACTAAATGTTTCATTGCTTACCCGTGGATATTTGCAGGATAAAGATGAACACCAATACCAAAACATTCTCCTGATTTTGGTTCAGTAATGGTAGAAAATCCATGTGAAATAATATTACAAATTTCATCTTTGGAAGAACCAAACCAAGCATATTTAATATTAGCATTTCCACCACATTTCTTCCGCATTGCTTCAGAATAAATACGAAAACTTTCTAACCTCGCTTGCCCCAATATAGTTGAACATGAATTCTTATGTATAGCCACAACTTCAACTTCCCTTCCCAATTGCCCCATTCCACTTAAAAAACCCGCCTTGATTAAATCATGTTCTTTGCTACGTTCCTCTAATTCAATCATCCCATTTCTCTTGAACGACCTGATAGTACAATCGAATCAAAACATTATTTATACGTGAAAAATTACTAAAATTTTGAGTATCATATGATAATCTAGAAGTTGAATTAATGAAATTTTTTGAATTCGTCTCTGACCTGAAGGAATTATGTAATGTTGGACTAGGAGACTCGGCTTCGGAATCAAAAGAGAGTAACATTTTTTGATTCTCTATTGTCATGGAAACTTGATCATTATGATCTCCAAATTGATCCATCTAAAAAGTAAGTAAGAAATTAGAAAAAATGAATTTAGATAAATAGTTGGAGAAACTTAAGCTCTAAGAAAGTGTAATAATTCCATTTATTACAAGACTTAAAAGAAAGCCAAAAAAAAAAGGTGAGAAGAGGGTGACAAAGAAGAGGGAAAAAGGAGAAATATCTGACCTCAGATTTGGAAGTTTTTGTCAACTTTTGTTGTAAAGAAATAATTTATAATAAAAAGAAGTGGAGGATTTTATTTAATTTTAATATTTATATGTGGAAAGAGAGGAATGTGTCTGTGTTAAGGAAGAGAAAAATCGACTTAAATTCTTAATTTCATGTGTTTTAATTTTGCTAGGAGTATGTTATTCACTTGTCCAATTGACTTTTCAAATTATAATTTCTCGATGTTGTTCGTTTTGTGTGTTCACATGATACGAAACTTGTTAATTAATTCAATAGTTACGTGTTAGCAAGTAACTAGTACGTACTAATATAGATAACTATATTTATAAATGTTTGGTTTTGAAAAGTGTGAATGAAAAATTGAGAGTTGTGATTTTTTTTAAGGAGTTATGCCTTTTATGAAGAATTGTGACTTTTCTGAAGAGTTCACACTTTTTTTTTTAAGAGGTGCGATTTTTCGGAAAGATTGTGACTTTTCCAAAAAATTGTGAATTTTCCGAAAAGTTGTGATTTTTTCAAAGTATTGTGGCTTTTTCGATAAGACACAATAAACACTTGTTCATACTATTTTTTGTTGACTATAAATAGAGGAGTCTCCTCTAAGTTTTAAACAACGAATTTTCTGAACTCTTTCTTGTTCTGCATAAATAAATTTTAGTGTTTGATTTTGAAAATATACTTTGAAGTTTGTTGTTTCTTATAAAGTTCTGTAAAGTTATTGTTCTAAGTATCTTAGTAATACAGATCGACAACAATAAATACTATTTTAATGATGAAATTATTCATCAGAAAACACTAAAATTGAATTTATATGAGATCAAGAATACAAATATCAGTTTAACTCGCTGGATTTGGGTTATTAACGATTAATTGTATATTTGATAAGCATTTAATTAGCTCCGATGATGAATGATTGTACTGGATCTGGAGTTGCTATTATATTCCTTGGGATCAACTCATTTACAATAATGTAAAAATTATTATTTATAGGTTATAGAGGCCATATATTAATCAATAAAAAATCTCCATTCGAGCTCTATGGTTATTATCATTTCTTGCAGTGTTGTGTATGTATCTGTTTTTCATTCAATTTATAAACACATGTCATGCATCTATTAATTTAGCATAAATATCATGTCATGCAACTTCGTATCCGTGAAGCAATTAATCCAAAAGAACCTTTTCAATAATCATGCTTATTACTTCGAAAGCAAGTTTAGTTTAAGTTTACCTTATCAAGCATTCCTAAATGTCAAAAGAAATTTAATTGTCAAACAAGAACTTTGTCTTCTTTTGGATGTTTTAAATTTGCACCTAGGTTTTATTTGACTAAAAGTTCGACTTTTATCGAGTCCTACTCAACACTTAATTATTAAGAAAAGTTAACTAAAAATAAGCATTAAGTAACTTTAATAAGGGCAATTTAATAAATATAACAAAGTCTTTCCTTATTTCTTAAATTTTATGCCTGATCAAATAATGTCATATAAATTAGGGCAGAGAGTATAAATAGTGATGATTAAGTGTGAAACTTAGATGAAAATATTGATTATTTAACAATGTGATTCACATTATATGTATTCATTCGATTAATATAAACGCGAGATTCTTCGAACACCTGAAGATTCTTAAATCCTAGATTTTTTAATTCATATAATTAGTTCACAACAAGTTGAGATCATCCTCTATCTTTTTACATAGTCAAATGATTGATTGGCCTCTGCAAGCTAAGTAGCTAATAAACTAAGTCAAATGATTGACAAACTAAACAGTTAATATATGGCTCAACAAAAGATATATATGTTCAACTTGTCAGCTCAATTAGTGAAGATCTCAGTTTCTGTGCATCAAGAACTCTGTCCACATTTGCCTGCAAGAAGCAAGTAGATGTCAAAATGCATGGAAAACATCCATGTCGGATCCTCCAAATGTTAATGTTACGCTTTATTTTTTTTGGAGGATCCGAAATGAGTACAACAACATTTATGAAAGATTAACGGAGACTAGCATAAGAAGAGATTGAAATTTACCTCTGCTATGTAAACGCTCACGATCTCCCCTCCAGACGTGGTACAACTCACATTTACTAGTTCAAGTCCTAAGTAATTCATGGCCTCCATCAACTGCGTAAATCCACCAGGTTTACGTGATCCAGAGACCTTCAACAAGAACTCTCTTGCACCAATTTGATTCACTTCCACCTGCAATGCAAAATATCAAGGAGACTCTAAGGCACCTGTAAAGCAATAGAAAGAAACAGAAAGAAATCGAGCAACGTCCAGCACCTCCATTCTCGTCCTATCAGTAGTATTAACTGAAAATTGTGTTTTCTCATTTGTTTGTCCGGTAACTTTGGACATTTCAGTCATGTCTGATAGGACCATTTCAGGAGTTTCATTGTTGGTAACTTCCGCTTCTATTT
Organism: Solanum piurae; assembly: GCA_029582685.1. NCBI lineage: Eukaryota > Viridiplantae > Streptophyta > Magnoliopsida > Solanales > Solanaceae > Solanum > Solanum piurae. The sequence goes on along the minus strand of JAJOOO010016619.1, from coordinate 8,370 downwards.
TGTTGAGCTCGGTTTCATATAACTTCACTTTTTCTTGCAGTTCATTTATATAGTCAATTGCGTCTCCAAGTATTGCAACTTTGTCCATCTGAAAGAAATCAAGCAAGGATAGTGTCAAAACTTTGAATGACATATAGACGTAAAATATAAGATGAGTAGCTTTATTAGCAACCTTAGTGATGTTGGGAACTAACGCTCGAAGAGTAAAAAGACCGTCTTTGATTCTGTTCCTTCGTTTTCTCTCTGTGACAAGATTCTTCGACTGATAAGGTCCTTTTTGCCTTTTCTTACCCATACCGAACATATCTCCTGGAACTATATAGTTTTCTTGTTTCCAAGGAAAAGTAGCGTCTTCCATTCTTGACAAGTTTCCACTGCACTGAAGCTCCGTGTGCTCAAAATACCCTTCAGTAGATTGACTTAGAGGTACATTACGCGATAAATGGTCAGGAGGTGAATGACACAATGTAAGTTCATTTGAAGGAATGGAACCGGTCGATGATCCTTGAATGCTGGGATTAGCACTAGATTCAGATACTTGAGAAATATGAGGTGCACTTGAAGGAAAACTTGTGGCATATTGCAGGAGAGGAGCACAAAAGTTCGATTTCTCATAGGGAAAGAAATCAAGAACTTGATCTTCTTTTTGTGCAACAGAACTATTGGCTTCTTCTGAACCAAGTTTGAACCGATTGATGATGAAATTAATCGTCTTTTGATCTTTATGTATCTGTTCAATGCAAATTAATGTAAAGTAAATAGTTAAGTCTTTCAGTTTAGTGTATATTGATGGCCAATTTACTACTTAACAAACAACTTATCTAACATTATCAGAAACAGTACATTAACTTAAAATCGAATAGAGAATGATTGTTACCATCTTTGTATTGTAAAGCTCAACCAATCCACCAGCAACCGGGATCAATACCAGGGTACCCTTTAAATCCTGCAATGAGTCGATGAATTCAGTTTACAACACATCTCTCAAATTAATCTTGAGAGTTCAGTAAAGACTTCAACTTTCAGAGTTATACTAACATGTGACAAATTTGAATTGGAAATCCACTTTGGTTCATTTGATGTTACGACCTCTGCCTGAATCCTGTTTTCGCATATCTTCAAGTTAGTTTGTATAGTCATGCCTTCTTATCGTACGTATGTTAAGATAAATCAAATTCAAGTATTACAACAACATACACAATGCAGTCCCACAACTGTAGTGTACGCAGACCTTACTCCTACCTATTGTTTCCGATAGAGCCTCGGCTCAAAGGAAGCAAAAAACACAACATTTATGAATAAGGGAAAATAGAAACATACCCTGAATAAAGGGAAATAGAATGAGGAAAATGAGCTAAAGCCTCACAAGCCTTTGTTCTAATAGGATGCTGCACTTGAATATCTCTACAAAGAGAACTAAATTTCTGTTTTCCTCCATTTTCTTTCTTAACATTGACATCAACTCCATTAGCACCAGAACAGCAACATCCCATCCATTCTATGAACCTAAACACCACAAACACATAATAAGTCACACACACATACACTCAAACACCATATGGACAAAAAAAATTCAATTTTCAAGAGTGGGCAGAGCCAGAAACAACTCTATGCATTTTATATATCAAGAATTGTAACAACATAAATCCCACTGGTGGAGTCTCGTGGAGATAGAGAGGTTGTTTCCAGAGGACTCTCAACTCGAGTTTGACAAATCAAAGTAATTTCAAGAACTTAAAAATAACGTTTACCTTGAAGGGTCATCACCAAACTTCCAAACAACACAATATTCCCAATTCTTGGAATCAACAAGTGGTCTTAACCATTCTAATGCTTTTTCCATAGCTAATAGTAAGTTGAGTTATTTTCATGAAATTTGAATACTAAAAACAAAACAAGTCAGAAATATGGCCGTCTTTATTTAGGCAAACGACAGTTATAACAAATTTTATTTTGTGAGATGGGTATCCAATAATCAGCACAACAATCTTTGTCAGAGGCTTCTGATGGCCCCTCTCTGTAACCTACAGACAGAATAGTACCTTGGGGTAAATGTTGACTGAAGACTCTACAGTTCCATAGTTGCATTATGATTTTTAGAATATTTTGAACTGAAAAATAGTTTGGTTTTTTTCTTGCGTTTGGTATTTATATTGGACTTCGATTAATTTGGAGTTTTGGACTCGTGTCGGATAGTGTCAATTTGGGTGAAACGCTCCCTAGATTTTCTAATATTCAACACTCGAAATTGAGACTTCTGATTAACTTAGAAGTAGTCTCATTCGCTACACGACATTAACATTCATGTTTAATTTTAGGCATTGATGTAACAAAGTCATGAAATTACTTTCTGTCATTTTAAAATAATTGAACTATGTGTGAATTGCTCTTAAAATATAAATTTTGTCAAATTTTCTACCTTAGTTATGAGTTATGACAAGTCGCTCACCACACATGTCACGCAGTAAATTTCATATTAAGGAAAAAGATTGCAACGTGTAAAAATTTGACTACTCATAATTAAATAAAAGATAAATTTATAATCTCAATTCTTTTTCTATGTATTTTATTCGAGAGAATTGATTTAGTAGATTATTTATAAAAAATATATATATAATTTTATGTTTTTATGTTTTTATAAGAAATTTTTATTTTATATATAAAAAAATGAATTTTTCTTAAGTTCATTTTGTGAATATCCAAAAAAAAAATCATCGTTTTTAATCTGGCCCCCAAATTTGGTATTTCGATCATTTACTAGGCAGCTCTCACATAGTTTAAGTTAATGTGACAAAGAAAAGGGAGTATTATGTTTTATTGTTATAAAAAAGAAGAAAGCTTAGTGATAATATAAGTGAAACATATCATTTGATATGTTAAGTTTTTATCATTTCTATAATCAAATAATTCAGGAAACAAACTCAAATATGTTGTCAAATTTTGAGAAAAGACTCATATATATCATCCGTTAAAAGTTTGGTGTCTCATCTATGTTTCATGTCCTTTTCAAGTTATACATATCTTGATTATTTATATAATCAAATAATTTACGTAACTTTAATTTTTTTTGTCTCTTAATAATGGACATTTAGGGATTAATAGAGCTAACACAAATATGATTTGTGCTAGAATTTTTTTTTAGGGGGAATAAGAAATAAAATAAAAAAAGTAGGTGTGTTTGTTTTTGTACTTGATAATTTGTACATAAAAGATGCCTTTTTTTTTTCTACTAGTATTCTTCTCTTTTGAAGATAGTACAAGTTTTACTTTCTCTCTCTTTCTAGTTTCTAGTTTTTATGTTTTGTTACAAATTTTTAACTTTAATTGGAAAGAATCATTGGGAATTTGTAAGGTCAGTAAGTTATACAACTGTGCTTGTTTAGGACGTATACATAGTACCATTTGCATGTGTTCAAATCAAATTGTGAAAAGTTGTCAATTTGATATTGAGAATAATATCCACATTGGAAAAAATAAAATAAAAAGGTGAAACTGTAAATTATTCATTTAAGATGTTAAAATGTTTTGCGTTAAAGTACACTATCTATATCTCAATTTATTGGGGTGCAATGTTCCCCCAGATTTTGAATAAATGTGGAATATTTTGTATACTAGACTCCGTTTTTTTTTCAAGACGCTCTAATTAAGGAAAATATGTTCAAGGGTTATTAATTCGTAATTTTTACGCTCTTTGAGTATTATCTCGAGTTCTCGATCTTAATTCATTATTTACAAATTACATTTCAAAATTTTCGTACAACGTAAACATCATGATTGTATTTGAAAAATAAGGGTGTACATAGATCAATTCAGTTTACCAAGAGGTCTCGGGTTTGAGCCCCCTTGGGTACGGAGTCGTATTTGTTAGGGAGCGTTTTACCCCCCAATGTGGGACTTTCTGGCACGAATCCAAATTTAGTCAGGCTCCAATGTGGGTACCGGACACCAGGTGGGAAATTAAAAAAAAAATCAATTCGGTTTATTAATTTTTTATTTGTGTACACACTAAATTAATAACCAAATCAATAAGATATTTAATATAAAAAAATATCAATTTTTGGTTAATCAAAATTGTATTCTTAACGGAATGGTTTTTTATTTGACCGATAAGAAAATGCTTATGATGTTCATCAAATAGAAATAGTTGCAGAAATAGAAGTGCAGTATGTACACAATTCTACATTGATCACTTTTGTTTAGAACATAATTATTTGAATCCCTTCTAAAGATGTATGCAATAAATTGTAGAAACAACATTGATTGTTTGCCTTTTTCACAATTAAATTCGAATTGAGAAGAGAGAAAGTAATACTAGTTTGTGTCGGAAAAAAATATGATGTAACACTAGAGAGACAAAGAGGCTAATTTGTGTTACCTACGACCAAAGTAATACTAAAGTTGGTAAAATGTTAAAGCCGCTATAATATAATTAGGAGTAAAATAATAATTTTAATATAATTTTATTGGGATATAGGTTTAAGCATTAATCAAAATCACAAAATTGAAAAATGAAAAACGAACGACCCATTAATAAAATTTACAAACTTCTTAAAAATTGTTATGCCGATAACTCAATAACAATAAATCAATAATATTTTTTGGCATAATACATAAATATGCCCTTTAACTTGGCCTTATTTCACATTTATAACCTTCAACTTTGGATGTGCATAAATAGAAGCATAAACTTGTATAAAATTATACAAATATAGACACACATCATACATGGCATCTTACATGACAATTTGCATCCTACGTGATGTCCTACGTGTTTTATGCCACGTAAGACTCGTGTGTCTACTTGTTCAACTTTAAACAAGTTTAAGTGTCTACTTGTGCACACCCAAAGTTGGAGGGCGTAAATGTGAAATGAGGTCAAGTTCAAAGGCACATTTATATATTATGCCATATTTTTTTCAGTTCAATTTATCGATTAATCTAATTTTTGCACGCCTTTCTAGAAAAACCCACATAAGCCGAATTACGTACCTCAAATATATATTTTTTTAATGCCAAAGAAATTAATGGTTAAAATTACCATGAATTAATTAGAAACCTCAAAGCAAAACGAAAAAACATAAAAATATAGAAAGAGGAACAATTAATAAGCTACCTAACAAACTAAAAATAGAGAAATTGAGAAATTTCATCTTATCCATCACATTAAAACTAATAATGAATGAGAGCATTTATCTCTTAACCATCCAAATCAATCAAAAAATCTCTTTTCTCTTTATCATATTAGTTTTCATTTCCATTAACATTAAAAAAAAAACTCCCATCCTCCTTGCGTCTTGCCCTCACTCCCTCCCCCCTCCAAAAAGAAATTAAAAAAAAAAAACTCACAAGAGGGAAAAGAGGGCATTATATTATCAACCTACAAAAAAAAATCACAAAAATGGAAAAAATTGGTGATAATATGCAAGTAGAGGAAATGGAAGAAATAAAAGATGTACAAGCAAGAAAAGTAACAATGGTTGGCATAATTGTTGTAGCATGGGCAATTCCTACTTTACATGTCACACATAGGACATGGCATCATTTTTGGCTAGATAGGATAATATTTTTTCTTCCATCTATATTTTTTCAAGTTATACATATCTTGATTACTTGGAAATTTTACAAAGAGATGATGAAACTTATACAACAAGAACATGATAGAAAGCAACATAAAGAAATTGATCATAAAAAACCATCGTACGCGTTTGTATGCGCGTATTTGTTTTTGATGATATTCATGAGTTGGATGACAGTATCCTAATGAAGATGATCAAGCTTTAGAGTGTGATTTTACAAGTTGTTCAATTCTTGGGAATGATTTGTAGTATTTGCTTTTGTATCCTTTTCTTTTGAGTAGAGTTTTTGATTGAATCAGTTTGTATATGAATGTTTGAATTCAAGTAGGAATTCTTGATAATCATATAGTATTTTGTCTCTTTATGTTTGTAAATGTTTACATTAAACTTTGATTTTGAGAGAAACATCCTATGTGTTCTGTTTTAGGATTAACATATAACTTGTTTCACTACAAGACAACATGTTGGGTAATGCCAACATCCTGCCTATGGCAAGGCCCACGAGGGGTTGGGTAGTCCAGGTCGGAATCATGATCGAGCATGGCGCTTGCTTGATCGGCTTAGTTAAGAAAGAAAGTTGTGTCTTTGCTATCAGATGGTAAGCACTTGATCCTAACACAACATGAACATACATTTCTTCTAAACACAACCGGCATTTCATTCTCCTTGATATGATAACGAACTTCTCCAAGACGATTGCATTCTTTAGCAGACATTCTGAAAGTATGAAAACTCTATCATAGAGTTTGAAACATATCCCTATTGAGCAGACAACACTAACATTCTTGAGATTGGGAAATACAAGTTTGAAATCCAACTCTCTAAACTAAAATGTGATCTCCTTAGCCCAAATATCCTTGCAATAGAAGTGCAAGGAGCAAGACAAAGTTGGAGAGAAAGAACATAAAGGTCTAAAGCCTAATAGAACTGATATTTCACAAATGAAAAAAAAAAACGAAAATTTCATGGTTGAAGTGTCTGATTCAGAACAACATACAGTCAGGGGAGGAGCAAGGGGGGACGATAAAACATTAAGAAATAAATAAGTGCAACAAGATAAAAAATTGTAGGAAGTTACGCTCAGAGTTTCCAATTCTGTTGATTGCCCCTATGTGAGGAGAGGCCTGCAAAAGGCAAGCTACACTCGAGTTCTTTAAGTTCCAGCTGACTATGACAATTGTTGTGAACCAATATCAGAGAATGATTCACCAGACCATATGTTGACACCCAATTTTGACCCTCCAATATATAAATTAATCATTGAGCTTTTCCAATTTCAAATGATTTTAAAATAATTAGTTTTTATAAATTTTCAAAAATATATATATATAATATAGTTTGCAAGATTTTTAAATAGTCTTGTCACTTTTTATAATTTTTAGATAATATATATCTTTCACATAACTATGTATATAATTAGTATATTTTATGAATATTCAAAAATTATCGCAAAAGGATTTTATTTTCATTCTAGTTTAGTTTAAATTATAGTTATAATTCTAAGTCATTTGGTTTATATGTAAATTAATTATTTTATTCCATTAAGATTAAGAAGCTCATTGTTAATTATATTAATTCGTCTTATTTAAGTTTAGCCGAAATCATCAAGTTAACTCAAATTGGCTAAATTGTAAATTTAAGGTGGCTAAATTGTAAATTTAAGGTGGCTAATTTTGCAATTCATTTAGCCACTTTTCATACAAATTTTCCAACCCCCTTTAAACCCAAAACTTGACAAATTAAGACCAGATTTGGGCCTCTTTTAATTTTTCAGTGGCCCAAGTTTGATTCCAATTCCCAATCCAACTCATTCCCACAAATAACAGCCCACAAAACATACAATTCCAATTCAAAATACACATACAACATATCCAAACAACAATTCCTAGCCGACCCAATCCCTGACCCGACCCCATCCCCTTATTCCCTTTCAATTTCAATACATCAACAGTAGCAATACGTACAGCAGTACCAAACCGACCCTTGCTTCTTCTTCCTTCCAAACAACGGACAAGCAACGTTCAAATCCCAGCAAATCCGTAAATCAGCAGGTGTCTGCCGCGCCCATACTCTTCATCGTCCCCTTTCCCCCCTTTTTTCACGGAAATCAGCTTTTGCCCATCCCCTTTACTGTCGTTTCGAAAATAGCAAAGGGGATTGAAATTGTTGTTTGAATTCTCAATGGATTTTCCCCCCTAAAGGGATTTTTTCTTCTTCTATATATTCCCTCTTTCAATCACTGTTTTGGGGAGTGATTTTTTTTAGCAAGAACTTATAGAGAAATACATCTTAAATATATATATAAGTTCTTCCTTTGTTTGTGAGTTGCTAGTATTCAGAGGAGTTTCCGGAAGATTGCAGTCGGTGGTCAAGTTGTTACTCCTTGTTCATCCTGTCCTAGTTCGCTGCCCTAAGAAAGGTAACCTTAGTTCCCCTTGTATTCTGATCATATGATGTCTATTTGGAAATCTAGTATGAATAACACTTTTAAGTATTTGGTTCATCTTTCAGTGTTCTCCTAATTATCTCATGTTCATGGTAGAAACTTGTTCCAGCTTTTGTTTGAGCAAAAATCGCCTTCACCACTGCTTGTTTAAAGTTTGATACTTTGGATTTCCATCTGTCTTCGCCCTGTTTCGATCTTGTTAATTAGGTGTTGATTGCCCATATAAACGAGTTGTGTATGTGGTTGTCCGGATTTAGCGATTAAGTCTTTAATATCATTTACATAGAGCTTACCAGATTATTTACAAAATGCAGAGATGTTCTGTCTGGCTCACTACTTTGTTATAAG
>JAJOOO010016618.1:0-28321 GCA_029582685.1 Solanum piurae | reverse complement strand
TATATATATATATATATATTCAAGTTTTAAGAAGTTCAAGTTTTCAATTCAAGTTCATATCTAATTTCTAAACTTAATTAGTTATATATTCAAGCTAATTAATTAGTTCCAAATTCAAGTTCAAGTCTAAGTTCAACTTCAAATTCTAATTTCAAGTTCTAAGTTCAAGTTCAAGTTCTAATTTCAGGTTCAAGTTCTAAGTTCAAGTTCAAATTCTAATTTCAAGTTCTAATAAAAATAAAAATTAAGTGCTAGAATCCCAAATTCAAACTATTAGTAGTCCTAAAATCTCAATAATAATTCAAACTAGTCCTAAATTCAAAATTCAAACTACTCTTAAAATCAAAAATTCAAACTAGTCCTAAAATCCCAAAATCTAACTAGTGCTAAAATCCTAAATTCAAACTAGCTACTTGTTCCTAATCCCAAATTCAAACTATTAGTCCTAAAATCTCAATAATAATTCAAACTAATCTTACAATTCCAAAATCAAACTAATTAACTCAAGAAATACCGAAATTCAAACAAATCCTAAGATACCCTAATTCAAACTAACCCTAACATTAAAATTTTCAATTCACAATCAACAAACACAAACTAACAATCAAATAATCCCTAATTCAAACTAACAATCAACTAAACTTAAAACAATATTCAATAAAAAATAAATTCAGTACTAATTAACAAAATCAAAAAGCCTAAATCATTCACTTACTAATTAACTAACAATGAATTAAACTAACAATAAATAAAAAAAAACTAATTCAATGAACTAATTAACAAATTCAATACTCAAATTGAAAGAAATTAAAAATGAAACTATAAACCCTAACCTTTAATTAAAGGAGAAGGGGAGTGGGTCTAGGTGGGGATCGGCGATGGGCAGCGGCGCCGGCGTCACTTCGTCGAGAGAGAGGAAGAGGGACGGAGAGAAGAGAGAAAGAAGAGATATGGAGAAATGGGGAAAATATCGTCTACACTAGCATATCTTTTAAAGAAAGCGACGGACAATGTCTCTATGTCCGTCGCTTTTTTTGAAAATGTTTGACCAATATTTTGGCCAAAAAGCGTCGGACTAAGAGACACCGTCCGTCGCTTTCTTAAAATATTTGACCAAAAAAATTGACCAAAAAGCGACGGACATAAAGATGCATTCCGTCGCTTATTTAAAAAAACAATATGAATTTAAATTAAATAAAAGCGACGGATGGTATGAATTTTTTAAAATTAATAAATAATTATTTTTAACAGAAGGTGACGGATTGCGTCGCTATCTATATAAAATATTTAATTATTCATTATATATATATTTGGCGCAAAAATCCGCAAAAAGAAGCGACGGACTAAGCGATGCCATCCGTTGCTTTCTCAAAAAAAAAATTAAAAAATTATTTTTATTAAAAAGCGACGGATAGTGTGGCTAATGGCGTTGCTTTTTGGAGCGACGCCGTCCATCGCTTTTACTTCCGTCGATTTTTAGCTGTTTTTTAGTAGTGACCAATCCATATATTAAAGATCAAAACATAAAATAGCTCCTTCAAACACAATTCAATCTTAGGTGAGAAAATATTTCACCAATGTGAATCCATATGTAAGAAATATCTTTCACAATCATGATCATATTCGTATGTGAGAACACCTTTCACAATAACATTGATACTTTCACCAAAATCACCCTATTATCATAAGCATCATTTTCACAAAACATGCATAATTCTTCAAAATTCATAGTTCATGGGTTCATCATTGATTCATAGTTGAAAATCATAAATCATGCATGGATCAATATAATTTCAACTATTTATCATGTATTACCAATAAATCAGGAATTAGAAGATGATGAGTCCATGATTTTGACTCATTTAGGGATTTTTTTTAATAGATTGTGTGTCCTCAAATGCTTTTTTTGTGCCAATAACTGACGTAAAACCCTTGATTTCCAGGTATTTGAATCGAGGAACAAAGCATGGACACTAATTTGCAAAACAGAACGAAGCAACCTGAAAGAGCAAAGAAATGAAGGTCTGGTGATCGCCGAGTCCTTTTGGCGAGTCACCGAATGGCCGTTACCCCGCCTAAAGTTCCAGTGTGCCAAGCCCTGAAGAAAAAAATCAATTTGGCGAGAGAAAGGAGCAGTCGGCGTGTTGCCGAATGGTTCCGCGATATAGTGTTGGATCGCCCAAAGTTACAAAACTTGAGGATGCTGAAGGCCAAAGCAAAAAGGCGATGGAACTGACCAAATGGCGGATCGCCGAGCCCGACTTACTGCGTTGAATGACCCTTCGCAACATATTTTTGGCGACTATAAATACATTTTCAAACATTAATTTTAGGACCTTTTATCATAATTTTAGTTTCAATTTTTAGAATTTTGAGTTTTGAACTCTGAGTATTGAGACTAAACTTTTCCTTAGCTTTGAAGAATTGATGTTTTTTATTTTTGAGAAATTGGAAGTGGGTCTTTGATATTCTTCAATTTGGACCTTTGTAAAGACGAAATTAATCTTACCCAGTTGATGGAAACACAATTTGGTAACGATTTCTATCTTTTTATGATGTCTAGCTAAAACCCCAATTCTTGGGGTGTAATTATGTGATTATGGGTTGATTTAGCTTATGGATATTGCTAATTGTTAGTTTAAATATTGTTTAGAAGTTATTTCATTCAGTAATTGTGGTTTAATTTCAAGAGTTATAGTTGCAAATGCAACTCTACCTTCGTATTTTTGGCTTGCTCGAGAGAGAGGTTTTAAAACCAAGATTACTGAATTGATGGTCTGTGGGTATTGGGTTGTCATGGGTTCAGCTCGAAAGAGTGAATCCTAAACCCTTTTTCACACATTCAGCTCGAGAGAGTGAATGGACTAAAGCGCAGGTTGTTCTTATTTGCATGCTTGTTGGTTTTCGAGAGAAACCAACTTGATTCGGGTTAAATTGTTCGAGAGAAAGTTTATGCCCTCTAAAGTCTAGCTTATTCACTGATTTACAGCTATTCACTAACAGTTGCAATCACACATTTGTCTATATTAGCCTATAATCCAATCACATCCCAAGAACCCGTCTCATTATTTATTAATTCGTGTTATTTGTTGTTGTTGTAGCTAATAGTTAAAACCAAAACCCCCTTATTTGATACGTGTGCACCCCTTAATTTGAATTATGCTTTTATTTGTAAATATCTATTCCTATAATTGACTTGAACATATACGTACTTTACTCTTGAATCTTAAACACGTACCACTCCCTGTGGGATTCAACCTCAACTCATTTAGTCGGGTTATTATACTGACTAGAGATCGTTGACACTTAGAATTGGATGAAGTGTCCCTGATACGTTAATTAAAATGGCGCCGTTGCCGGGGAGTTGGGTTGGTCAAGATTCTTTAGTTAAGTTGAATTGTGTTCTTGTTAATCATAGTTGAATCTACTTACCTTTTAGTTTTGGATTTCGTGTTGCTTGTTTAGAGCAGAATAAAAAAGCATGTCTGGTAGCAACGGTGACTAAATGCACCACTCTCCTTTGAGAATGATGATTATTAGGGATAGCATCATAAGTTTCATGTACATGGAGGGTGAGTCAATCCATGAGTTCTGGCTGAGATTTAAGTCACTATTGATGTAGTGCCCAGCTCATGAAATCTCATATAACATGCTACTGGACTGCTTCTATAGAGGTCTTGGTCTGGAAAACAGAGGAGTGGCTGACCAAATGTCTCTAGGGGGTCTCACACGACTACCCTATGCAATAGCAGCCCAGCTCCTTGATCACATGGCCAAGACCAACAAGGAGACAGAGAAGGACCAAATTTTGGCCACACTGTTGACTCATCTGGATCTAGTGGCCAAAAAGATCATGGAATTGGAAGCACCGAACGAAAAAAAAGACCAGTACATTCCTCCTCACGAGCGTATAAAGCCCAAGGTGTACGAGGGTGGACAAATAAAAGATATACTCTCACTCATTCTTCACAAAGTCGAAGAACACGACAAACCGTTGAATGGGATAAAAGAGAATGTTTCACTACTGAATCATATGACTGCTTCCCATTCCTTATTTGTTCAGCTGCTAAAACCCCAAATGGGTCATGTGTTGTCTCGTCTCTACCCCACAAATTAAGATTGAGTGGGGAAGTCGTGCCACGACATTAACTAAGGCATTTCTTGGGAGGCAACCCAAATGTTTATCTCTTTATTTTTGTTTAAGAAATAATCGTGTGTTGATTTTGCAGGTTGAAGTGTAGAATGTATTTGAAAAGAGAAGATTGACGAGCAAAAGTCCAGTCGGTGACACATCGAAGAGGTCGGCGAGCCCGACTTGGACCGCCGTTGGACTCAAGACATTTTGAAATTGGAGTATGTACAACTCGGCGAGCCTAAGAGCAGATTGGCGAATCACCGACCAGGTCGGCGATCACGATTTTGTCAGCCGTTTCGACCCCACATTAACTGGAGGTCCTGTAAAACTAGGGGAGGTAAGTTCCCACTCGGCGGTCGCCGAGTGGAGTGGGGCAGCGAGCAAAACTTATGTCGCCGAATGGGCGAGAACTGGACGGTTTTTAAAGACCAAAAGTTTAAACTTTCGAACTCTTTCACTTTCCCTCACTTTTGAACTTCCCAAACTCACACCCGCACAATATTTTCTATATTTTTGCATTTTTATCGCATTTTAGTCGTCATTTGTGTGTTCGGAGTTGGATTTCTTTGCTGCCTAGCATTTCAAGTATTTATTCGGCTTTTATGGTTGATTTTTCGAACCCCAAATTTACATTTAGTGATTTGAAGTCATTTGCAATTGTTCTTATCTTAGTGTTGTGTTATGGGCCTCTCTGATCGTAATTGCATTCTTGATTGCCTATTTTAATTCGAATATCTTGCCTAAGTTGTCGATATCATTGATTTCCCGAATGTTGCATGCCTTAAAATTTGTCAAAATTATTGGGTGTTGCTTTGTTGATGTTCGGTCTAGTCGGGTGAAGTCTAAGTAACCCAATTTTATGCTAAATGACGTAATTTTCCCAATGATGGAGTGGTTGACGTCATTTTTAAGGGCAAAAGTCGTCAAATGACCAAATTTGGCCAAACCAGAAGAAGTCTTAGTATCCCGGGGGAATGGGTGTAATGGGTCTGAGCTTAATTGAATGAGTGCATGTTTTGATTTTGTTTTCAGGGGCTGCGGGGTGGAAATTAGAAGTTGGGATTGAAAGTACGCACGTTGAGCCATTTGGTGAGTTAGGTCGAGCTCGCCGAACCACTCGGCGGTTCCACGACTCTCCTTTGTCGCCTTTAATTTCATGCTAAATCTTGAGTTTGGTATCGTTACTTTCGGTGAGAAGCCTAAGTTCATCGAGTGCACTCGGCGACTCGTCAAAATTCCTTCTTGATCACCCTTTATGCACCCCTAACCCCTAAAATGCACTGTAACTTTCAGCGGGTTAGTCCTTGCTCGCCGAATGTTGTCGGCGATTCGTCGAAATGCCCTTCACATCGCCGACATGCCAATTTTTCTGGGAAATTCTGAGCCAATCCTTTCGGCGAACCCGATCTGGCTCGCTAAAGAGATTCGATGACTTGCTGACATGTTCGCCGACATGATCGCCGACATGTTCGGCGAGTTTGTTTGCAACTATTTTTCTGCACATTTGCTTGACCTGTTTCTAACTTTCTACAATGCGTTTGCAGTTATGGCTAGGACCAACCTTGACATATCTCCCCGTAAATGAACACAAGGAGTAGTCATAAACGAAGGGGGAACCAACCCTCCTAAAAAGGGAAGAACAGAGCCTCAAACAGGAGGCAATGGCAAAGATAAGAAGCCAGTTGCTGAGATTCCGAAGCATAACTCCGGCAGGGTGAAAGAGTCCATCGACTCCCAGACTGCACTATTTGATCCGGAGGACGACCAACCACTACAATTCCAACGGATAGAGCTCCGTGCTAGATCTCATCCTAACTCATCTAGAGTCCCAGCAGCTACCACTCCTTCTCCAGCAGATACAGCGCCATCTCTGACGCCTTCTGTAGCTCTAGTACCACCGATGGTTCCTCCTTCGAGGCTACTCAACTGACTAAAAGTTGATGGGTTGCAGACTATTCTTAAGGAGAAGCTACTATCTACAGAGGGCCTAGAGGGCAAATACTCCAATTTAAAGGACACGCTCCAGTACCATCGATTTGAGCAGTTCACCAGTCCCCGAGGCCCATTTATTCCTTCATGGGTCTGAAAGTTCTATACAACATACAGTGACTTGGTACCCAAGGGCAAGAAGAAGGCCAGTGCTTTCAAACCAGTGAAATCTGTCATGGTCATAGGAAAGGAAGTAAGGTGTAACAGTGAGTACATTAATATTGTACTCAATAGGGGTCTAGGTGCTACAATGGCATATGAGGGTTTGCCTATTACTCAGTCCCTTGATGATTTAAAGGGATGGCTCGCACCTTTGATTTTCGATACCACTCCGAGATGGATCGAGGCAGGGGTCCCCATCAAGAAGAAGGACTTGAGTATTGCTGCTCAGTTCTGGTTTGGCTTCATCAGCAACACCATCATGCCTTCCCAGAATGAGTTTATCCTCCGCCACTCTAAGGCAGCCTGTCTTGGATCGATCATATCCAGGAAGAGCATTAACTTGGGACTCCTCATAAAATAAGAGATGGCTATGAGGGCTAAACAGAGGCAAACCTCCCTTTCATTCCTGGTGCTGATCACAGAGTTGTGCTGGTGTGCTGGAGTCCCTCGGGATGCGATTAGAAATATTGAGGTTACTCATTCATCCTCCCCCGACATTCGGCGTATTGAGGCCGAGTACACTCGAGAGGAGGTTGATAGGAGGAGAGCAGCTCTGATGGATACATCTCCAGAGGTGGACGTTTAGTCTATACCTACAGAGACATATTTGCTTACTCCTGCCTCCGGGTCTTCATATACTTCTTCCTCCCAGACTCCTGGTGCTTCTACTGTAGCCCAGCCCACTAAAATCACTCAGGCTATGCTTCTGAATATGGGACACTTAGCCCATTCAGCTGATGTGAGGACTACTAGATTGGAGGTTGTTGTGCCATGAATGATTGAGGCTGCTATTTTAGCTGAACTGGCCCCCCTCTGGGTCTGTTGATGATTTGACTACGAGAGTCACGGCTTGTGAGAGTAGACATGGGGAGTCTTTTGAGGTTACAACTATGAAAGTCAAAGTGGCAGATCTCAGGAAGAATGTAGACTATCTCAAGTCTACAGACTTCACTTAACTATTAGAGGCAACATATGATGTAGATGTCCCAGAGATTTCTGTGATTTCTCCGGACACCACCAGAGACATACATAGGGGTAACATAGCAGCTGATGAGTCGGAGGCAGAGACCGACGAGGAGCAGATAGAGGTGCGGGAGGAGAACATATATAGAGACCTGCCAAATCTAGAGGAGATGATTATACAGTCGATGATCCAGACATCATTGATAGTGACGTCCATGGAAGCTCCTAGTGGATTCGGTACTATTGTTGTGACCCCTAGCACTGAGGCCCAAGATCAGAGTGATGCACCAGGCACTGATGCCAGGCAGATGGAGTGACTGTTTAAACAGGATTTCTCTTTACCTCCCTTTCTGTTTTCTTTTATTGATTTTTGGATTTTTTCTTGCATTTGAGGACAAATTGCTTTTGTTTGTGGTTGGGTGAGATATTTCCAGACCCACATCTTATTTTGATGATATTGTTTGTATATATTGGGTTTTGTTCTATAAATTGTGTTTTGGCACTGTTTTTGTGGATGTTTGAGCTTGTGGCTCCTTGGTTTAATAGTAAATGATTTTTGGCCCTTCCAAAAAATTTTGTGCCACCTCTTAATTTTGTTGAATGTGGTTGTTCTCTTGCAAATTTGAGTAACAGTCTTGATCAATATCGATGACTAGAATAGTGCTCTCAATCGAACAAAAATGAATGTGCGGCTACGATGAGGCCAAGTGAAGTTGCATAGACAATTGTGAACTTTTTGCATCTCGTTGTGACTAGCCGATTATCAAATGAGTCTCATGTGATGATCATTGCACACTAGCAAAAGTGTGGAGTCTTGTTTGATATTTGGTGTCAATGCCTTGTGTGATGGGCTTACCGTGAACCATGTGTAATGACACCTAGAATTTTCCCCGTTGGTCCGATTGACTACGTGATGCAATCTCTTGAAATGATCTTAGGCAACTTTGAAGAGTGTGAAATAATTTGACATTATACCTCTTTTGTGGCCAACCTTGTGAGTGTGTGACCTTTGCTTGAACACCCTTTGAGCCTTACCCTTTTACTCGAAAGAAACTTGATGCAAATTGTGACCTTTCTTTATCCCTTCACCCTTAATCCTCATGAGATGTGGTTGGTTTGAATATCCAACTTAGGCTTTTGGCCTAAGTTGGGGGTGTGGTAAAAAGAGAAGGTAAATCAAGAAGTGCAAAGAAGTCCCCCTTGATCCATGATTGTGAAAAAGATGGAACCCCTCCATACAAAAAAAAAGAAAAAAAAAGAATGAAAAAGAAAAAAGAAAAAAAAATTATGGAATAAAGTTGTGAAAATGCAAAAAGAAATGGGGTGTCCAACAATCCATGGAAAGTGAATAATGGGGTGACTTATGAGCATAAATGAGAATGATGAGGAGAAGGAAAGGAAGTGTTGTTCATACCACATTTCATGAGGATAGCAACCACTAAGACTAAATGACCATACATTTGCACTCAGCCCCATTACAAGCCTTGAGAAGACCTTTGTGATTTTGAGTGAGCTGAAACAAGTGTTGATTGGAAAATAAGGGCAAACATATGGGTGGAGTAATGCATGTGTTCATCTTTGTGAGCGTGAGAGTTGTTTTTTATTCCGGAACTATAAATTGTTGAACTATTGTGTGTGAATATGGAATCATTCTTTGTGTGATGGCATTTGAGTACCTTTATTGAGCTTGAACTTGCATTTCAAAAAAGTATTGTGAACTTGAGAATCTTTGATAATGGTGAGTCACAACTTGAATCTTTGAGTGCACAATTGATCCTTGCATGAGTAAGTTGAGTCATTTTGTGTGCATTCGTGATTGAGTCTTATGTAGCACTATCTGAGGCATCCTTTTTGAACTACTGAGCTTGAGTTTTACTTGAGAACAAGAAAAAGTTTAAGTTGGGGGGTGTTGATGAGTCCACGATTTGGACTAATTTAGGGCTTTATTTGGATAGATTTTGTATCCTTAAATGCTTGTTTTGTGCCAATAATTGATGTAAAACCCTTGATTTCCAGGTATTTGAATCGAGGAACAAAGCATGGACACTAATTTATAAAAAGGAACGAAGCGAGCTGAAAGAGCAAAGAAATGAAGGCCTGGTGATCACCGAGTCCCTTTGGCGAGTCGTCGAATGGCCTTTACCCCGCCTAATGTTCCAGCGTGCCAAATCCTGAAGGAGAAAATTAATTTGGTGAGAGAAAGGAGCAGTCGGCGTGTCGCCGAGTGGTTCCGCGATGTAGTGTTGGATCGCCCAAAGTTACAAAACTTGAGGATGCTGAAAGCCAAAGCAAAACGGCCATGGAACTGACCAAAGGGCAGTTCGCTGAACTGATCGGTGAGCCCGACTTACTGTGCCAAATAACCCTTCGCAACATATTTTTGGCGGGTATAAATACATTTTCAAACATTAATCTTAGGACCTTTTATCATAATCTTAGTTTCAATTTTTAGAATTTTAAGTTTTGAACTCAGAGTATTAAGACTAAAATTTTCCTTAGCTTTGAAGAATTGAAGTTTTCCAGTTTTGAGAAATTGTAAGTGGGTCTTTGAGATTCTTCAATTTAGACCATTGTAAAGACGAAATTAATCTTACACAGTTGATGGAAACACAATTTGGTAACGATTTCTATCTTTTTATGATGTCTAGCTAAAACCCCAATTCTTAGGGTGTGATTATGGGTTGATTTAGCTTATGTGTATTGCTAATTGTTAGTTTAAATGTTGTTTAGAAGTGATTTCATTCAGTAATTGTGGTTTAATTTAAAGGGTTGTAGTTGCAAATGCAACTCTACCTTCGTGTTTTTGGTTTGCTCGAGAGAGAGGTTTAAAAACTAAGATTACTGAATTGATGGTCTGTGGGTATTGGGTTGTCATGGGTTTAGCTCGAGAGAGTGAATCCTAAACCCTTTTCCACACATTCAGCTCGAGAGAGTGAATGTACTAAAGCGCATGCTGTTCTTATTTGCATGCTTGTTGGTGTTCGAGAGAAACAAACTTGATTCGGGTTAAATTGTTCGAGAGAAAGTTTATCCCCTCTAAAGTCTAGTTTATTCACTGATATACAACTATTCACTAACAGTTGCAATCACCCATTTGTCTATATTAGCCTATAATCCAATCACATCCCAAGAACCCATCTCATTATTTATTAATTCGTGTTATTTGCAGTTGTTGTAGCTGATAGTTAAAATCAAAACCCCCTTATTTGACACTTGTGTCACCCACTAATTTAAATTATGCTTTTATTCGTAAATATCTATTCCTATGATTGACTTGAACATCTTCGTACTTTACTCTTGAATCTTAAACACGTACCACTTCCCGTGGGATTCAACCCCAACTCATTTAGTTGAGTTATTATACTAACTAGCGATCGTTGACACTTTAGAATTGGATGAAGTGTCCCTGATACGTTAATCAGAAGACTTTATCAACAATAATAATAAATCATAATTGAATGAAACCCATAAAGATTTAATTGAAACCCTAACTTGTTCAATTGAAATTGAATTGAAAAATTGGAAAGCTTAGGGACCCCATGGAAGAATGAACTCCATGGGTGAATTCCCACATACCTAGCTATTCAAAGCTCAAGATGAATGGTGAATTGGAGACTTGGATTGAACCCTAGCTTCTTCATTAGGTTGAGAGGTGTAACACCCCAAAAATTTCTAAGTTAAGACTCGAACTATTATTCATTTGTGAATAAGATCGTACCGGGTAATTCTTAAATTGCCCATATGTATAAAGTTCAATTCTTTAGAGTGAAATGAATTGTATATGAATTAAGGTCACTATAACTCCTAGCACAAAGTTGAGTTGAAAGTTTCCTTACCGATTAAGTTCTGATATAAGATTCTACTTCGATCAACTTCAAACGATCATATCTCTTAGAATATAAAGAGTTACGTGGCCCATAACCTATCAAATTAAATGTATTTAAATATTCTTTCCACCTCCACCAATTTCTCAACAATCTGAGTTTTGAGTTAAAAGTTATGATCATTTTAGTAACCTGATACAGTGCAGTGACGAATTAGCCGACGAGAAAATATTAAAAAAGTCATTTTTTTCTTTTTACCTCTAAGAAAACCCTAAATGAATTTCTTGACTAAATAGAGACCCAAAACAATCAGATTTTCATCTCTTAATCCATCATTCTCTTCTCTCTCAAACCCTAACGCAAAACCCTGAGGAAAAAATTAAAGTAGAAGATTCCATTCAAGATTCTTTCAATCTTTTTACGGTCTTTTTAAAGATTCTTCTTCAAGAGATTTCAAGAAACTAATTCAAGAATCTCAAGAAAGGTTTTCTTGATTGTTCTCCTTCAAGCTAGGGTTTCAAGGCGCTTATAATCAAGTTTTCCTTCAAGATTTTTCAAGATTCTTCAAGAACCTTGTTCTTCTAGGTATGTAAGGCTATCATAGTGTTGGACTAGTTTGTCTTCATGCCCTACATATAATTTCAAATAAGTAAAAGAGTAATATAGGTTTCTATTCCTAGATTTGAGTATTCTTGAGATGAGTTGATTTTGAGTTCTTGAGTTACTGATTCCTTTTGAAATTTTATTCCTAATTATTGAATTGCTATATGTATGCATTAATATTCTTGAGTAGATTCGTTCACGTCTATATTTCAACATGAACCCTATGAATTGAGTATTCTTGAGATGAGAAGTATCGTTGAGTTCTTGAGTCCTTGAGTTATGAGTATTGAGTTGATCTGTTCATGTCTATAATTCAGCATGAACCCTATTTTGATTTATAATTCTTGAGAAGTTTTTTAAAGCCAACACTTGAGTATTAAACTATGTTTTTGAGGAATTAAAGATGAGTTTTGAGAAAGAGTTTTTAAAACATGTTTAGTATAACAATTGAGTATGCCATCAATGTTTAAGTAGTATGGTATCTAGATATGCCATCAATGTTTATGCAGTATGACTTTTTGAGTAATCAATGATCATATCACAATATGATTTTGATATATTTTTGAGAAAGAGTTTTCAAATATGAATTGAGTAAGAGTATAAGGTAACTAAGTATTCCTAAAGGTATCAGTTTTTACATTGAGAAAAGAGAAACTTTGATTTCTAAATGAGTTAATGAGTTTAGAGATATTTTAGAGCAGTTACCTCTTTTAAGAGGATAGTTTGAGAAATTATCTCAAACCAAAGGAAGAGTATGTTTTTAAACATTGAGCATGATTATATATTATTGGGACTAGTATTGGGCACCGATATGAGGATGAGTTAAGACAACCCACATTCCTCATAAACCATGTATGCCAACATGGGTACAAGATCATACTTTTTCGATGAATTCTAAGTGCCTTCGGGCAGAGCTTAGTGGATCTACTTAGTTGAGGTGTTCTATACCCGGCAAGGTATAGGAAAGTTTTGGCAGCGTGGGTGAGATAATGTATCATCACGTAGATCATAGTGATGGTTGCCAGTTAGAGAATCTCCTAAAAAGAGTTAAAAATGTATTTTTGTTATATCACTTATTAATATGTTGAGTTCAGAGATGAGTAAGTATTTTGTAAAGTTTTAATGATTTCACTCCTTTATTTTTTTACATTCAGTTGAGTATATATCTATATCTATTGCAGTCCTTTCATTCTGTTATTTGTTATTCAACTATATTACATACTCGTACATTCAATGTAATGATGTCATTCGACCTGCATCTTTTAATGATGCAGATACATGTTCTTAGGATCCTCAACAAGAGTCCATTGAGATCACTTCATTTGCTCGTCAGCTTTTGAGTAAAACCTCCTTGCTTCTGGAGGACTCCAGTATTATGAGTTGTTGTAGTAGTTCCCTTGAGGAACTGTGGGTCTTGTCTCGACACTCATCTTTGTATAGTAGAGGCTTCATAGATAGACAGTTTCGGAGAGTCTTTCAATTTTCAGATATTTTATTTAAACTTATGATTCATACTCAATATATTCAACAAAGTTTTGAGATGTAGTTAGCTGTTATTAAAACGTTTCTTTCAATTTGATGCTTATGTATGCTTGAGTTAGTCTTCCACTTGTAGTCATCCAGAATGAGGATTCGCTTAGGGACCCACAATGATTCTCGAGTGCCGGTCATATTCAGTGTGTAGGCTCGGTTCGTGACAAGAGGGAATTTTAGGAGTGAATTTGGTTAGGTTTTTGGAAAATAAGAGAATAGGTGTTTTAGTAGGTAATTTAGGACTTGAAAGCTTTACATAGGGCTTAGGGTAGAAGACAAAACGACATAATATTGGTTTAAAATAACTAGAAAAAGATCCAAAAATCCCTAAAAATAACTACCAGACTCGATCTACGGTTCTGACCTACGAATCATAGAATCTTCTACGGTCTGTACTAGTCAACCGTAGACCAAGTATTGGACCATGAATTTTATCCATTTTCGACGAGACCTATCTACGACCCGTAGAACCTTCTACGGTCCATAGACCCCAAAGTTTGTTACAATATTAGAGGAGTAAAGAATAAAATGTAGTTTGATGAATAGTTGCATGTTAAAGACATTTTTTCTTGAATGATTCATTAATTTCTTATACCATTAAATTATGATAGATCTCATCATATCCACATTGTTAGGTGCGAGTTGCAATCCTTTGAGTCAAGCCTTCCCAAATCTCCATTTATCAGAGTCCCAACTTAATAATATGATTGCAATTTTTCTATGAATTTTGTAGGTGAGTTGATTGTAAATGCTACATTGTCTTGATAGAATCATCTTCTTTTAAAAATTTCAACGTACTACGTATGAGAGTTCATTTCATATTTAAAATTTCTTAGAGATCTAGGTAAAAGCATACCAATTTGAATTAGGTGATGAAGTAGGTATTGAGTTAAAAGCGTTTAGTGGTTGTTTGAGGACGAACAATTATTAAAGTGTAGGGTTGTTATGTGGGACTAATATAGACTCTATTTTGCTATATTTTGCCTACATTTATACTTTGCTTTTATGATAATCTAGCTTAATACTCTTGATTTATTCTTATTTTCATATTTTAGCACTTATGTAAGGTGTTTTGTGTATGTAGGCAAACATGCTTAAAAATTAACCAAGTATAGAATTTACAAAGGTGAAAAATAAGCTCACAAATGTTTTGACCCTACTGGTAAAATTTGCAAGTGATGTAAAGTACCTCGCAAGGCAAAGGACCTCGGAAAATGAAGCCTCAAACAAGAAAGAAGCCCTCGCAAGGTGATGCAGTGCAACTTTTGGGGGGAAAATGGCATTTACTAGTCCGACTTAATGGGCCTTTGGAGGTGTTTTTGAATATCCATACTTAATCGTGTTTAGAGTATGACGAACATTGTGAAGCCATAGAGCAAGAGCATGGGCCAAACTGATCTCTAGGGTTTACTTTATTTATCTGTTTTCTTGGCATTATTCATGTCCATACTTGAATTAAATCTTTGTAATTTGAATTTGAGAGGCCGAAATCCCTCTTTCTAGGGTTATGATCATAGTATGAATATTTTAATTTTTATATAAAGTGTTATTGCGAATTATACTGTTACATTTTGTTCTCTTAATCTCATCTTTACTATAATGTTGCTTAGCTACAATAGGATAAATGGATAATTTCTAGTGAAAAAAAAGCTAAGAATAAAACGTGAATTAAGGGAAGTAGGGTTTGTTTGCAGACAAATTAGCAGCTAGGATACCTAGTTTTTCCTACTTAGCTCAAATTCAAGAAGATATATAAATGCATTTAGAGAGATTCACCATATTTTCGCTCAATGATGTAGGTGTGATGTCAATCTGGATATATAGAAGGTTAGAGGCTCGAGAGACCAGGACCATATTATCAACCATGTGAATAAAAAAACTGATAAGTATCTGAATTAGCTTAACAACTCTATATATCTATAATAAATTACTCAAGCATCATAATTCTAGGTCTTAACTTCTCTTTGAATAACCTCCACGATATTTATTCTTATATCCTTTGGTACTTATAATGACAAGTATAATTAATAACCAATCAAATCTTGATATTTGATAGCTTGAGAAAATAATTAGAACATATTTGATTTGGTAAATATTTAATTATAAGTCCGTATGGATTCAACATTCAATTGCTTACAATCACATACGCCTGCGTACACTTGTCTGTGTATTTCTAGAGCCGCTATCAAAGACTTAGAAATTAATTGATTATCTAGATTAGACATTTTTTGTTCACATTTTTTTTAATTTTATTTTTGTATCTATACTTTTGAGTATTTTTTTTAATCACTTTTGACATGACATCAAAATTTAAATTGAATGAATAATGAATATTCTTATTATGGTGATCCTTATATGAATTGTAGAGGACCTTATTTATGACAAATTTATTGTAATATTTTTGAGAATGGATAGAGTGCACCTCCCCAATCCTTTGAATGAAATATATATAATATTTGTGGTGGTCAAGATGATCATTGTAATGACTATCGTATTTGTTATTCTCCTTTCCTAAGTTTTATTATGATTGTCTTATTGTTTGTGATGTTGGCAGGAGCAATAAAGAGATGGAACACCAATAAAAATTACTGATACACTAAACTAACTACAAGTTTTTTTTTTACGATTGTATGATTTATGGTACGCCCTAAGAATAGTGCCAATTTTTTAAGTGTGTGTGAAAAATTACTTGGTTATCTTATATGTTAGTAATCTTGTTTAGTATTAATGTGTCGTTCTAGTAGTTAGTTTTGTTTGCGCAGCCTTTGATTTTTTATTTTTAATTCTTTTTCGAGGAAGTCTTTTGAACTGTATATCGTAGGATTTTTTTTCTCTTAAGGAAAAAAAAATCAAATGCCTTAAGATGCTAGGTGCTTAATCTAGACATGCTAATACAATGTTAAGTAGATCTATTAAAAAATATTATGCAGAAAAAGTTGATATATTTTATTTGAGATACGTAGGATCTATGATTGACTCTAGACGAATAAAAAGGACTTAAAATGTTTTCATTGAGTTAAGTTGTATTGTTAGGTAGAAAGTTGATAGTGAGTCGGTTTACTCATTTATGTGTCATTGTGTGGTGAGTAATATTGTTTCATTCACTTATTTCTTTAATTTTCTTTCTTACCAAGCTTATTTAACAATATATTAACTTGCTTGATAATGATATAACAAGTTAAATCTATCCACATGCCTATGACCTAGTAACATATTCAATCGTACGTACCCTTTTTTGAATAAACAAAGCGTATAATTATAAACTCATAACTTTTTAATTTGAAAAATAAAAAAATATTTGAAGTGATATTTTGTATATCTAATTTTAATAAAATGAACCAAACACCTAAGTAATAAATCTGATGTTAGTAATCCTCATGTAACTAATATGATTCGTATATAACAAATTCTTATATTATTATAACTTTGATATAACTTGTATTCGAATCAACTAACCCCTAAAAACGTTTGATTACAATCAAATACACCTCGTACGTACCACTATTTATACCAATTTCTTTTCTTTCTTCTTCTATATATTGACACTTTAAACCAATCAATAAAAGGATTTGGCTTCTAAGTGATTTACATTAATTGATATAGTAAAAATGGTTCTAAAGTAAAATTAAACTTCTTTTTACTATCATATATTGAAGGTAATAAAGGCCCACGATGTGAAATATAATCTGTAGCTTTTGGTTGGTCGGTGTAGTTTTATCCATTTATTAAAGGTTGTCTGCCTATTTTCAACTTATTAATGATTCCACTACATGAAAATTACTGCACCTAGATATTGTACTTTTTAGTAAATCACTTTATCCTATGCATTTGCCACATCACTTTTCACAAACTAATTAAGTTTTTAAATTTTGTAAAACGTGTTTGTTTGATGCATTAAGAAATAAGTAAATATTTTGCAAGTTTCTAGAGATTTTACGGTCATGGTATGATATATAAGAATAATGTAGAATATAGTGTATTATTTAATTATATTGACATTAGGTATATACGAGAATATTATTTCTTATGCATTGTTTGATTTGGTGTGTTATTGCATATTTCTATTATTTATAAAAATATCCTCTACAAATACGTTAAAAAAATATAGAAGATGTTTTGACGAGCAATCACATCTTTAATAATGTTAATGCATACATTAAAATACTTTGTATTACTAATACTATGCATATTCGTATATAATTAGTTATATATATTTTAATACCAAATAGGGTGTACAATTAGTGAACTAATGCTTAGTTACATAAGTTGAAAATTGTACCAAACAAGACATACTAATAATGCAAAAAGTTAAGGTATATTTTATTTTTTTAATGCACGCTACCAAAGGGTCCCTTAATTTGTGAGGTCTTGAAAAAAAAACCTCAGAAACTCTTTAAGCAAATACTTGGTGCAAAAGCTTAAAATACTTAATATTGCAAAACTTAAGCCACATTAAATTCAAAAACTTATGTTGGTCATGAACTCATGGTCAAACTTAGCATAGTGGTAGATATTATTCGTTTGATATAAGTAATAGCTTAAAAAGAAAAAAGACAAAAATGTATCCCTTTCTAACATTGTAATTAGTGAGGATCTCATGTATGATGCATCTAAATTTTGCTAAAATAATGTAAACTAGAGAGTTCATGTTTCATGCTTCTTCGATTATTCATGGAGTATTAGGAAAAGTAGGAAAAGACAACTTTTTCTCTAAATTCATATTTATTTTCCGACTAATTCTATAACAACATATATTAGATAACTCTGTCCACCGAGGTACATGTAGGACAGATGAGCCGAATCACCTACCACTGAAATTTGAACCTGAGACCTCAGGGTTCTCAACCACTTTATTAACCGTTAGGCAACACCCTTGAGATCCTAAATTCATATTAACATAAAAAGATTGAAAAGATGTCTTCACCCCATCAAAATCCAGAGTCATTTGGTTATCTGAATATAGAAAAGGCTATAATTCCACTGTTTTAGTATAAAATGATTTTCAAGATTCATTACTATCCATAATTAAATATGGAACAAAATATTTCCGTATTGTATCCAAAGATTGTTATTTTTTTTATCCCACTAAGAAAACAACCTAGCTAAGAGAAAAAGAAGGAAAAATATCAAAGATCCTAAAAAGTGGCATAATTTTGGAATATAATTTTTTGATAGCCAGCTATCCACGTTGTAATGTTCTTTTTGGTATAGTATGAAGTATGGTACGACAAACAAACCATAATGAGAGATGGAATATTACATGAATGACAATTCAATAATATGATTTCACTATTGAATCCAATGGCTAGGATAAAAATGTATATAATATGAGTATCATCACTCCTTTTGTAAGGTACACAAGCAATATTATGAAAAAAGATGGAGGGTCAAAACCAATTTCCATGTTGTATACTCATCTACATATATTCGTTTATACACTCGTAGAGACAACTTAATTTTGTAAAAGTGTTTATGCAACCGGTATAGCTGATTAGGAGCTAAGTTATTTATGTATTGAATTGTGCATGAATAATATCATGTTTGGTAGCATTCGACTGTTTGTTATGAATAAAATTCAACACGCCTAATACAATGTACATTTTGCCCTTTCACAACCCTCATTATAACTAATGCATGTATAAGTTACGAGGGAATTGATGTATTGTTTATGCAAGACAAACAATGAAATAAACTTATGATACATGAATAACTAAATCCTACACAACTAATTTTCAAGGAGGGGTGATTTGATTGTCGACTAAAGTTAAGCAGAGATTAATACCATAGAGATTAGTACTACATGAATTAGGTATGTAGGATTTAATTACTCATATATTAGTTATTTCATCTTCTATCCTACATATCTTCTCATAACTTATACATATTTTAGTCGTGAAAACTATGAATATGAACCAAATTTAGGTTGTATTAGCTATACTATGGTTTATGTGAAAACAAAACAAGACAACTAAACATTGTATATATAACTTATGCTAGAATCTGTGTAGAAATTATTTTTCGTCAACTTTATTACCAAGCGAAGTATAACGTTATGTTAAATTTTAATGCATGAATAACTCCTTCTAACGAAATTGTATACCATATATCAATTTTGTACAAAAAAATGTATATTAGTGTATAAGAGAATTTTATACACACTTTGACGCAATTATATAATATTGTATAAATTCATACAAAAAATTGAATTTCGTGTCCTATAAATTTCAACCCACGAAGCTCTATTTGAAATAGGGAAAAACATCACCAATTAGCTCAAATCTCAATCAAGTAACTTCAAATTTAATTTATCAAACAATAATTAAATCTATGATGATAAATAAAAATTTCATCTGATGTAATTTTAAAATATTCACTTGTAATTCACACAACATTGATTAAATTTGTGATGATAAATGAATATTACTCTCAATAAATTTCTAAGCACAAAAAAAAATGAAAATCATAATCACAAATTAAGAGTTCCTACCATTTTCCCAAGTATTTCCCAATATATACAAAATGAACTAAATAGAATAAAATTTTAAAAAATAGGCTCACTATGACTATTAGTTTGGGCCTAGTGATATAGAGGGTAAAAAATTCAAATATTTATATATAATTAAGGTAAATACTATGGAGTGTAGGGATGATGGCGATGTAGCTATATATGACGAGTGGGGTAGGTTGGAGAGTGAAAGTGACACATTATAAAACTTATTTTTCTCATATATCTTTATAAAAAAATATTATGTTCATGGTTAAGAAGCTTGTTTTCTGTAAAAAATATTTTTAAAAAAAATTAACAAAGCAACATGAGAAAAAATAAGAAAATATTTTTCTCCCTATCAGACACTTAATTTCATAAACATGCATTTATTTTATCAATTGTGTCCTAAACATAGTTTTATTTTTTATGTACTATTCAATCAAAAAGTTATGTTATAATTAGAATTAAAAAATATGTTTGCATAAAAATGAGGTATCGAAATTTTTTTTTTAGCTCTTTATAGTAAGTAGTACTTAGTACACATATATATTATATATATTATATGATTTGATAGAAACCGGTGCCTACATAGTGTTACACCATTTGAGTAGTTTAAATTGAGCAAGCAACATCATATGTTAAGCTAGGTTTAGGTAATCAATTCTTTCAGCATTTAATGCCACGTGTATCTATGAAGTTCTATATATCTTAAAAGTATTCCGTTTCCATATGATATGTATACATTAGTATATTTTTTAATTTTCGAAGCGGAATATCCTACCTTGAGCATTAAAGCGTTTTTTAATAAAGGGGATTTGTATTTTGAATTTTTGATTAGAAATAAAGAAGTATTTACTATGCTGTAATCACAACCCTTATATATATATATATATATATAATTCTATGAATTAATAATTAATATGTTAAAATTTAGTGAAATGTTCAGGTTTTAAGAAACAGTAGAGATGAGTGTTAAGCCACTTGCCAGCTGTTTTTTTTTATGATATTACGTGTAAGACTCAGCATAACTTGAGGGATTTAGCCTTAGGATTAGGGTTTTTGTTCGTAGTTGGGTGTTAAAAGAAAACATTGGTATAAATACATTAATAAATGTTTGTGTATAAATTAATGGATTAAACGTTGAGTGACCAAGACAGTCTTTTCCACAAGCAAGTTGGATATAAAGTATCATGGAATATGAAAGTGTACACAAATTTTTCGAAAATAAAAATTGTTTTAGATAGATTCTTTGATTTGAGGACAAACAATTCAAAAAAGTGATGAATTAAAAGCATTATAAAATATGTGAATAATAATAATAATAATTACACCAAAATAATAGTATAATCGAAATAAAAATGCATACGTATGAATTTTACAAAATTAAAGAATTTTTAATGACAATTTTTTTTTCGATAGTTGCAGCGAACTTGAAGTGTTGTTGAACTGATCTATCCATCTTTTTGTTAAAAAAATATAAAGTTTGGTTACATCTAAAAAATGTACTCTTGTTGTACGAAAAGTAAATTTGTAATTGTCTTTATTTTGTTATTTTTTCTTAATATTACTTTGAATAACTTTTCCTTAGTGAAAAATTTATCAAGAATATTTTTTTAAAAAAAATATAATAACGATTGATATATATTATGAAATTACTCTAAATATATTATTATTGCGGTCGTAGTAATAAGAAAAAAATAATTAACGAGGAGGTAATTTAACGATGTAAAAGCAGGAAAGAATGATGATTTTTACCTACAAATTCAGTTGAAAGAGGACATATACGAGAGATTCTCTGTAGGCTTGTAATAATATCCCCTACTTTTCCTTTTTCTGAAAAAAAAACTCTGAATTTTCCCACTTAGTCAAACATGCAATATATTTTTTTAAATATAAGTTCCAAGTGAACTTTCATTTTGATCTTTCAAAAATATTAAATTTCAAGATTGTTGGAATAAGATTTGTTATTTTAAGAACTTTCAATTAAAGTAGTTTGTACAAGCATAATATATATAAACTATAACATCCAAATACTTGAGGAAGTGATATTCGTTTCCCTCTTTAGAAAAAGTAGTACTCAATATTATTATTTATTGAGTTAATTTAAATTAAATAAATCGGATTAATATAAAGTAATATAGCAAAAAAGTAGGAGTATTTTGACTTGTCAATTTTTTTATGATAAATAATAATAATATTTGATGTAGATATATACATTTTGTAAGCTTGTATGAAAGGTGATATGTACTTAAATTATTTAGTGGCACTCTCTGTTTCCTTCATGGCCTTTCTTTCACCAACCATCATCTTCTCTAATAATTTGGCTTAATGCTTACCTCATTATTTCATGTTAAGGAATATATATATATATATATATATATCATTTTAAGTTTTTTTTTTAAAGGACGAGGAAAGAGAAAGGGAAAATGTGGGAAATAATTACAAAGCAGAATCGAGTACTTACCAATTAAATTAAAGTTTAACCGATCAAAGCTACTAAGAGCTAGTGACAAATTTAGAGTAATTTTTATTAAGAGAGTTTAAAAAATAAAATATACTGTTTAGTATTTAAAGTTGGAATGTAAAGGTGAATTTTGAGTCATCTAAACTGCTGAGCCAACATTTTCTCGTGTGTTTAAGTAATTTAAAATTTATATATATGTATATTGGAATTGAGAGATGTTAAAAACCTACATTTTTTTTGTCGAAAGAGTTCGTGTGAACACCCTCGCGGGATCCTAAATCTACTTATGCCAAAAACCTATTTAAATATGCTTATAACTAATTAAAATATTAATCTTTTTCTTTATAAAAGTTTTATATTTTTTTGAGATGGATTGCATTATTTATAAAATTATATTTATGATTTCACAAAAGGCAATAATAAGAATTCAGTAGGTTTTAAAGTATGTTATTAATTTTTTTTAAATATTTATTGTCTCACAAATTCACTTAATATGAAATAGAAAAAGTAATTTATAACAAGCGAAAAACTTATAACTTGTGTAATTTGATTTATTTTATTATTTTAATTTTAAAAATAAATATTTAAACACTTATTTTTAAAATTATATTTAGTCAAATAAAAACATTCAATATAATCTCATCCAAACAATGACTTCATTTACTCCAATTTGTCTCTTTAAGCAATGATAATAAATCTTTTATTGACTGGATTTCTTTTAAAGCAATATAAAACCTTTCACACTGTAAATCAAAACACACTCAAAAAAAAAGAAAAAAAGAACTTGTAGTCCCTTTCAAGTAGAGCGCCTCTCATGGCTATACCCCACTCTACTTTTGAGTGCAAAATTTTGAGATATCTTCTCTAAAGCCGCCTCTCTTTCTTCTTTTTTCCTTTTCTTTTCTTCTTCTCCTTGTTCATTTCTCTCTTTTTCTTCTTCTTCTCAAATTTGATGAAAACCCTAAATAAAAATAGATATATGGTTGTCATGATGATTTTTTAACTTTTTGTGTTCATCTTGTGGATCAGAGACAAGAAGCATGGGGAAAAGGAGTACTGCTGCTATCATCATCTTCTTCTTCTTTTGTTCAGAGATTTGAAGTCATATATCTCTGATTGTGTTCTTTTTTTAGTGAGGTGGTGTTTTTTGCAGTAAGTGCACTAAAACCAACAAATAAAAATCTCTTTTTCTCTCTCTCCATATCTCTGTCCTTTGTTCTTCTTCTTTGTTCTCTTGCTTTATTCCATTTGTTATCTGAGCTGTTTAAAGCAAAAATAAAAATTAATGGATTCTGGAAATAACAGTGCTAGTTTGCAGTCATCAAGTACTGGTGGTGTTGTTGTTGGTGATGAAGAGTACGATTCACGTGCTGCTTCTCAATCTTTTTCTACAGCTTTTAACACACAAAATTCCTCATCTTCCTCCATGTTTGACCCTTTTATCAACTTTTTCGACCCCATATCCCGCCCCCAACCACCACTACCACCTCCGTCACAGAACCACACAACCACCCAAAATTCAATTTACGATCTCGAATTCCATTGGAACAGTAAAAGGATAAGAAGCGATCAAACCAACAACCCGATGTTATTACCATTATCTGATTTTAATAATTCCTTATCCTTTGATACTACTACTGGTAGTATTTCTTTCCCATCAAGATCAGAAGAACATCACGCCGTTGGTAGAAATGTGAGTGCTACTACTATTACCGAGCAGCCGGATGAACCACCAATTGCCCAACAGGCACGGAATCCGAAGAAAAGATCGAGAGCTTCGAGGAAAGCACCAACTACTGTGTTGACAACAGATACAACTAATTTCAGAGCTATGGTTCAAGAATTTACAGGGATTCCTGGACCACCCTTTACTGCTCCTTCCTATTTCCCTATTAGAAACAGATTTGATTTATTTGCTTCTCCCCCTAATTCTGCTGTAAGATCTGTTCCTCCTCCTCCTGCTGTCGCTAATAACAATCCTAATTTCTTCATATCACAACCATCGTCTAATTATCTACCGAGGCCGTTCCCTCAGAATATTCAGCCACCACCACCCTATCTTTCTCCTTCTTCATCATCGTCACCGTTAGTGTTGAATCGTTTACCTATCAACATTGCTTCAACTACTAGTGCTAGTGCTACTAATTCTGCTGCTATTAACTATCAACTTGTTGCCAATTCTGTCGCACAAGGCTCTAATAATTTCAATTCAATTCAACAGAACTCAATCTTCACATCACTTCTTCAATGTTCTCAAAAATACCCATTTGGCTTGAAACAACAACAACAATTCCAAATGCCATCAAATAACATCTCTCAATTCCAAATGCCATCAAATAACATCTCGCAATTGCAAATGCCATCAAGTATGAACAGCAACGCCCAGCATGGACATCTTCTGACTGAGCTTCCCAATCTGATTTCTGAAGAACAAGCAGCAACAGCATCGTCCATGAACGACAACACTATCAATGCAACGAATTTTCATGGCGATAATTTGCAGGCAACAGTGGTTGCAACTAATTTTCATGGCGATAAGGTGCAGGAAACAGTGGCAACCAAGGGTGTTGAAGGTATGGTGGAATCATGGCTTCTTTCTACAGATTAGAAAAAAGAAGATTATAATTGAAGTCATGATTATGTGATCATAACAACAATGAAGAGGAAAAAAAGAAGAAAGAGATTTAGTAATTAGTGCTAGCTTACCATCATCATGATTTTCCAAAAAAAAAAACAAAGAACTTTAGTTTAATTTCATCAAATCATGTACTGTAGATAATAATATGGGGTATGGGGATTGGTTTAATTTCTTGAAGTACTTGATTATATGGCTAATCATATACTTGAAAGATTAGTTTTAGATTAGCTAGGGAGATGTAATACAAATATAATTATGAATGATGGAGAGAAGTTCTTTTGTTCATTTTCCTTGTTTTCTTGTCAATATTGGAATAGTAAAATGCTCTTTACTTTGAGTTTCTGTTTTTTCTCTTATTACATTTTACTCTGAATATTCATTCCTCTTTTACTATCCATAGCTTTTTTTACATATATCTTTGATGTTCCTCGTACCTTCTATTCTCTCAACGGTGAGGATAAACTCCGCTTTTTATAATAGTTCATAAACTACGCTAGAGAAAGAAATATAATTATGTTGAGAAAAAAGTTAAAAGTAATTACTACGAATTTGATTTTCTTAAGTTTTTTTTTTTTTTTTAAAAAAGATTAATGTTGTTGAACGGTCAGAGATACATTTTTTCCTGGAGTCAAATTTCCCACGTAGACTATTCTACAGTTTAGCAACAGTTCTCTTTTTGTTAGTGTAGAATCCGTTTCACATTAGTGACAACAAATCTTTGAAATATTATAAATTTGTTGAAATATCTTTGGTGTTGCCTTTTTTTATTACAGTTCTATTTTATCTAATTACTAATTATCCATTTCTTATACTACTATATAAAAATATAAATATAATAATACTATACTTTTAAGTTGTATTATTTTGATTTTTGAAGTTAACGTAAGACGCTACATATAATAAGTAAAGATTAAAAGGAGGGATTGGCGGCGTGATTTGTGGGATCGTTAGGCGCCGCATTCTACTATTAATTTATTTCTTATTGTGAAATTCAGACTCCCACTGTGCAAAACATTTCATGTGAGCGGAGTTAACGTTATCGTGATCTATTATATAAATACAATTTTACTGTTGCTTCAATAATATATACATATAAAATTAAATATATGAAGAATAGCAGACTTTTTTTTTTTTTTAAGTTTTTAAAGTTAAATATTATATGTACGTCTCCTTTTGGGGTACAACACAGCAGTCATGAAGCACGGACTCGCGGTATGATC
The DNA here is from genome assembly GCA_029582685.1 of Solanum piurae. Taxonomy (NCBI): domain Eukaryota; kingdom Viridiplantae; phylum Streptophyta; class Magnoliopsida; order Solanales; family Solanaceae; genus Solanum; species Solanum piurae. The sequence goes on along the minus strand of JAJOOO010016618.1, from coordinate 2,303 downwards.
TCTTTGGTCAACTAGTATTATTTTCTTTTTAGTATACCAAACCACCCCACCCCCTACCCCACCAAAATAAAAAAATTTAAAAAAAAAAAGAAGAGAAAAGGTTGACCAACCATACACGCAAGGATCTGTATGCTTATTGCATGCAGTCATTGCCCCTCTGGCCTCTTTCTAAAATATAAAATTGTTTTTTGCTATTGTCTAATTATAGTTATTATATAATATTTAGACAAAATAAATGTGTAGTGTATAGTTCATGAATTGTTATTTCTAGTTGTATTAAAAGTATTAGGTTCGGTTAAATTTGTTATTTTTACTTTCCATTGCCTTTTGTTACGTACCAAGCTCCGTTAACGATTATTAACTGCAATGTTAATAAATTGATATATTTCATTTTGGCTTGACTTGGCACTATGTCCATGAGTCCATTTGGAGGCAAAGAAAGTCCAGAAGGATGTGTTATAATAGTCAATTTTGCATCTTCGTTTAATTTATTGGATCTGGGAAATGATATCCTATTGTTTAGGACCTACTAGTCTACTTTTTCGAAAAAGAACGAAGGGAAATACTATAAGAATGATATGGCCTATTATGAAGAGCATTTATTTTGAAGATATACTTGAGAGTTTCCGTCATAAATGGAAGATATATCATGTACCAACTAGAGACGCTTTGGCAAAACTAAAATTTTAATTTTATAAATTTTAAATCAAATATAATATTTAAATAAAAGATGTTGGGTCCGCATGCGTTCTACTAGCTCCGCCCCCTCCCTTCTGGATCAACCATGCCAAATCACAAAAGGTCCAATAGGAAATAGATTAGTAGCATTATTAAGGTTGATGAAAGGATCAGCCTAACTACTTTTGTGGGGCTTAACAACTGTTAATCCACAAGGTTTCGACTGTAACATGTTGATTAGACTTAACCAAACAAGCTATGCTCTTTAATTACAAGGACAATATCAGCATTAAATCCTTAATTAATTATATAAAATTAATACCACATATTTAACAATAACAAAAGAATGAAAGAGCTAGTAGGTTCACATACCTTTTAAAGTATGAAACGTTTTTACTTGAACAAGAAAAAAAGAACTCTGTTACACAAACTTGTGGTTCATAAATGAAGCACAAAAAGCTCACTTTTCTTTGAAGTTTATTTAAAGTTGAGAGTTTAATAAATGGATGCCGACATATTTTACCCAACATATTTGATGGCAAAATAAAAGTGAATAGAAAAGCTATAGAGTCTTTTAGGGAAAAAAGAAATTTCTATTTTTTTGTTTTTTGTTGCATTAAAGTCTTTAGTTTGTATTTCCCGACAATAAATTAAGGTTGCGTTGAGTTGGCGCAAAATCATAAGATTGTTTTTGTAAGTGAATTTGTGAAAAACAGTCTCTGCAACAATAGTATCTGTTTAGAAAACTCAACTCTCTGTCCAAATTATGTACTACTACTTAATAATAATTCACTTTGGATCCTTTCTACTCATAATAAGTCCATGCCCACAACTTGTACATCACCATTAATTTGGTACTAACTTGCTATCTCCGTGATTCACTTTTATTTGTCTATTTTAAATTTTGTATATTTTTTAAAAAATGATCAATTTAAGTAATTTACCATGTTTAGAAAAAGATGAATTATGTATATATTTTTTTTAAAAAAAGAAATGCAACACGAGGACTTTCAAGGGGGTCACCCATCCTAGTATTATTCTCTCCCAAACACGCTTAACTTCGGAGTTCTGATGGAATTAATTATATTATTTTAATATGTTAAAAGTGAAAAAAAATCTATTTTAAAAAAGTGAAGGAAGGGAGTGAACGCAAATACTAACACATTCTGAAATTAATTGAGAATTACTTTTTTTAGAATCAAATGTAATGAGAATATTTTTCCACCAGGCAAATTGGATAAAAAGAAATTCGGTTGGATGCATTAAAATTTTGTTATGTACAAAAGGAACGGAGGTAGAGTATTTCATGAACATGACCTTTTATAACCATTTACCAATTGAATAAAATAGTTTTATTTTTCAAAAAATAAAAAATAATATATATATATGAACATTTCTTATAAAAGGACAAAATTAAAAACAAGATTATTAATAGGATCCCAAAAGTCCTTTTTCAAGGATTAGACCGATTTTTCTTTATTTTTCACCTAAAAAAAATGCTAGTCTTAGGCTAGCAAACACACACGGGCTTGTTCATATTTTTAAGAACTTTGGGATTAAAAGAGGGGGGGGGGGGGGGGGGGGGGGGGGGGGGGGGGGGGGGGGGGGGGGGGGGGGGGGGGGGG
>JAJOOO010016617.1:0-17911 GCA_029582685.1 Solanum piurae | reverse complement strand
TGATGGCGAAGAAGGATGCAAAACCGAGGTTGATTAGATGGGTATTGTTGCTGCAAGAGTTTGATTTTGTGGTAAAAGATAGAAAGGGGACCGAAAATTAAGTTGCCGATCACTTGTCCAGATTGGAGGAAGAGGCTATGCTAAAGCTTGGTGATAGAGCTGAAATCAATGATTCATTTCCAGATGAACAGTATTGGTTGCTTCTCATGATCTGATTCCCTGGTTCGCAGACTTTGTGAATTATTTGGCAAGCGATTTGGTTCCCACGGATTTGTCTTTTCACCAAAGGAAAAAGTTTATGCATGATGTGAAGAAGTTCTTTTGGGATGAGCCTTATTATATCGTAGTTGTCCCGATGGGATTATTCGTCGGTATGCCAGAGGTAGAGATGATCGGTATATTAGAGGCGTGTCATTCATCGCCTATTGGTGGGCATCATAGTGGTGTTCGGACTGCGCACAAAATTTTGCAGTGTGGATACTACTGGCCCACCATCCACCAAGATGCTCATGATTTCGCCAAGTCTTGTGACCGTTGCCAAAGAGAAGGAGGAATTTCAAAGCGGCAAGAGCTTCCTATGACTCCGATATTGGTGATCGAGTTGTTTGATGTATGGGGCATTGATTTTATGGGTCCATTTGTGATTCACATGGGATGAATTATATTCTTGTTGCGGTTGATTATGTCTCGAAGTGGGTGGAAGCAGTTACGCTCCCCAACCATGAAGGTAAAAGTGTCATCGCATTCTTGAAAAAGAATATCTTCTCTAGATTTGGTACACTGAGGACGATTATCAGTGATGGAAGTTCTCACTTTTGTAGTAAGTTGTTCAAGGTGCTACTTGAGAAATATGGTGTCCGCCACAATGTAGCCACTCCTTCCATCTGCAGACTAGTGGGCAAGTTGAAGTGTCCAACAGAGAAATCAAACAGATTTTGGCAAAGACTGTGAATGCTAATAGAACGGATTGGTCAAGGAAACTTGATGATGCTCTATGGGCCTATCACACTGCATACAATACTCCCATAGGTATGTCTCCTTACCAACTTGTATATGGGAAGTCTTGCCATTTACCGGTAGAGTTAGAGCATAAGGCTATGTGGGCAATGAATAAGCTAAATTTGGATTGGGGCGCCGCATCTAATCAAAGAATGAATGACTTGAATATGCTTGATGAGTTTCACCTAAAAGCTTATGAAAGTTCAGCCTTGTACAAAGAGAAGATGAATAAGTATCATGATCAAAGAACTGAAAAGCGAGAATTTGTTGTGGGTGATCTTGTGCTTCTATTCAACTCTAAGTTGCGCTTGTTTCCGGGCAAACCCAAGTCCAAATGGACTGGGCCATTTTTCCTAACAAAAGTGCTTCCCCATGGAGCGGTTGAGCTTGAGAACAGTGAAGGAACAAGGTTCATGCTAAACGGGCAAAGGATCAATATCTATTTGGGAAACGCAGAAAGTGTGCAAGAGGTTGTTGAGGCCTATGTCCTTGATGAAGTCTGAGTAATCAAGAGGCCTGCGTTGTGCCGCGACGTTAAATCAAGTGCTGCTTGGGAGGCAACCCAAGATGTACAATCTAGCCAACTATAGGTTTTTGTTTAAGTAGTTTTCTTTGTTTAGTTGCTTCTCTGTACTCATTTAGATAGTTGTTTTATTTTTGTTTTAGTGTTGACTAGACATAGCATAGGGTCCGTGTCTAAAAAGTGTCCAGAAAATGTAAAAAGAAAGGGCTAATGGTTGCTACATGTGCAGGGGCGAAAAGCATAATTTGCAAAAAAATGTCTGGTGCAACGGTTTACGGACCCCATCGACTGTCCGTGGTTCATACTACGGACCGTGAATGGCGTCCGTAGATCCCAAGTAAGTCTTTGAAATCTTCCCAATCTATGAGTGATCTACGGTCCTAATCTACGAACCGTAGATAGATCCACGGACCGTAGACGGGGTCTCGTGGGTCCAAACCCTAGTTCTGCCTGACCCGACCCAGACCCCTCCTATTTAAAATCCCTTAATTTTAAACCATTCCCACTTTCCTCCATTTACCCCCAAACCGTTTCTAAACTTCCCAATCCCTTAAATCACTCCATAACTCCCCATTTAATCTTTCTTTTTCATCCTCAAAACTCCCCACGAGGTCTGGTGTACGGTTTCGGTGCGTAAGGGCAAAGTTGTGGTATCAAAAGCGTCGAGTCATCACACAATCACCCCACTCCCGCTGCTTGTAAGGTAATAGACTTTCTCCTCACTTTGAATTTTGATTCATCGAATGATTATAGAAAGTCCGGAATTGGGTCTTGACCTTGGGTAGTTGATTGTATGTAAATGCTTGCTAAACTAGAACTACAAACACCCTTGGGACGATAAATAGTGATTGTGTATCTTTATAGTGTATACAACCAGTGTAATGAGAGTATAAATGCAAGTTTCGACTTAGGGTTCCTAATTTGTTGTGCAATTTTCTGTGAATTTAGTAATCAGAACCCTTAGAATGACAAACTAGCATAATTTCTATTGAAATGCATGATGAGATTAGGTGACATTGTTGAAATGGGTCAAATTGGCGTCAACTTGAAGGATGCTTGAAACCTGGCACAGATCCCATTCACGAGACCCCGTCTACGGACCGTAGATCAGGTCTGTGGTTGATGGCACATGAGAATTTCACCAAGTATGGAACCACGAAAGTGGACTACGGTCCGTAGATCAGTCTACGGACCGTTCTGCACATTCGTGGTTCCCATCAGAGACCAACTTTTTGGTACCTCTAATCTACGGAAGGGATCCACGGACCGTAGGTCAGTCTACGGACAGTAGATGCCCACCGTAGGTGGCCACTGAAGCCACTATTTTGATTTTTTTTTCTATTTTTTGTTTTTGTTCGTTCGTAGTTCTAAAATATTTTCGAGTGTGTTATGATTTTATTCTGGTACTAATTAGACATCCACAGGTACCATGGTGCCTAAGAAGCAAGTGACCTACTTCAAAAGGGGCAAATCAAAATCCGTGCAGCCTACTTTTAGGCTGATTGAAGAAGACACGGACGCAGAAAAGGATCCAGCATATGTTCCACCGACCACGAGGACATCCCCTACTGCACCTAGGGCTTCCTGGAATGCATCCCGGTAGGTGGTCACCGACGTAGTCACTGTCTCCCAATCTGATGAGGAGAACACACTGATCGGGTCACTGGCTGGTTCTGCTTCCAGTTTTGAGACTGGTTCTACTTCTGGCTCAGAGTCTGCCTCTGGTTCTGGCGCTGACCCCACCCATGTTTTCAATTCTGGTTCTGGATCAGCTACAGGCTCAGGGCCACATGACAAAGTTGTCTCGTCTAATAAGGCCACTCGTTCGGGAGAAGTCTCGGTGCCACGAAGCTACGACTTTGATTCGGTGGCTGAAGAGCCACACAGATGGTGTGTTAAGGTCCAATGGAAAGTTTATCGGGATGCCAAGATGAAGAATGACAAAGAGAATATGGCCCGACTTATTACAAAGGAGCGCAGAGTCCTCACTGGAAGCCTACACACTGTACTAGAAATCCACCATCTCTTTCAATGTCACAAGTGTGAGTGGATGGCTTGAGAACTAGGCACCTATAGTGAGGAGATTGTGAGGGAGTTATATGCTTCCTATGCGGCTATTCTTTGGGGCTCTATCAACAAGAATTCCAGACCCACTGCCCAGGCACCCCTCATAACTACACTAGTGCACGGATTTTCTGTAGACATATCTGAGACCACCATCCGCCGGTTCCTCTATGGTCCTGGCTCAGATCACTCTTGGGCACTCAACACAGCTGAATTTGACTATAGATGGGATACTGTACGGGGCGGAGAGTTCCAGCGGAGCACCGAGAAAATAGAGACTTTATTACACTGGTTGGCTAGTCACATTGCTACTGACGGAGAGAGAGCCGAGTGGGTCACCACTCCGGGCGTGAGCATCAAGAAGGCCACTCTCACATTTGTGGCTAAATTTTTCTGGTTATTGGTTCGCAATCGGATTTTCCCCACGAAGGCTGACAACGCACTAACTTGGGATCGCGCAGTCATGGTAGCAGTATTGGTTGTGGGATTCGAGATTGATTTTGCCCGCATGCTCATTGCAGAGATACATGAGAGGGCTTTAAAAGCCTCCCCCACTTACCCTTTTCCTTGTCTCATTTTCCAGTTATGTAGGGACTCTGGAGTGCCGATCTGGCATTGTGACAAATTGATCCGGCCCACGGGGACACTAGATATAGGCCTCATTCGGGATGAGGAAAACGTGGCGGCACCATGCAGAGAGCCGCAGGTTGATGTGCTGCCCATGGGAGCTGATTTAGTAGATGTTGTGGAGCAGATGCAGGGTGATAAGCCTGCCCCTCTAGCCCACACTGATGATGTCCCGGCCTCCTCATCTCAGGCTGTGATTTGGGCTCCTAGCTCGTCAGAATCCACCCCGCCTTTAGGAGATGTTGTTGTACCATTGACTAGGGTTCAGAAATTGGAGGCTTAGATGGCCACGCTACTTCACCATGTCCGGCCATGGATGCAAAAGTCGATAGCAGAGTCCGAGGCCAGAATGGAAGGAAGGATGGAAAACATGATGGACCAGAAGGTCCAGGCCATTAATAAGCATCCCGATTCCTATGAATTGAGAGTCCTCGAACGACCAATCCCGACCATAGATCTATCCTCTTTTCGGACCGAGTTAGCCAGTCTTCGGGTCGACGTTGATGCCACTCTTGCCACCCCAGCAGTTGAGCCTCAAGATGCACCTACTACTTTGTCTGACGATACGGTCCTTGATGCATTATTCAGTGGGGACACAGAGGAGCAGCCCGAGCCCATACGTGCTCGAGGTAAGAGGCACCGATCTAGACACACATCTGAGGATGAAAGAACCAAGAAGAGGGAGCACAAGCAGGAGAAGCAGGCTAAGAGGGCTTTGATAATAGATGAACGGTTGCTCCAGGAGAGGGTTCGTGAGAGTGTTGCTGGGGCATCAAGTTCTATGCCCATTTTGGATGTTCCGACTAATAGGGGGTCATGATGTGAGCACCACTGATGGTGTAGTTAGACTGATTGGTAGCACTACTGAGGGTGCTGTGATTGTTGATGTGGGAACTACTGAGGATGGGCCCGATATTGATGTAGCGGGCTCCGAGAAACTGGACCCACCCGCTTGTTGATGGTTCGTCGGCGCTATGCGCCACAGGTTTGCTTTACCCAAATCCATTACTTTTTACTGCTTTTTGTGTGCATTGGGGACAAGTGCACCTATTTTTTGTTGGGGGTGGAGTAAATGGATTGTGAGTGACAGGGTGAAGTCTGAGTAACCCAACTCATAATCCTCTCTTGGGGTTTTCTTGCTTGTATTCTTTTCCCCCAAGAGACTGCTTAATTTCTGTTGAATCGGCATGTGTTAGGATTGTATGTGTAGAAGCATGAGAAAGAATGAATCATGATGGCAATTTTTTTGAAAGAAATGATACCCGTCCAAAAATTCAGGTGTTATGTGCTAAAATTTGTAGACTAGAATGAGTTGAATGTGTTGGCTCTGAGTATGACATGATAATGAACCAACTTGATGGCATGACTTAAGCTAAAACTTGAACTGGGTAATCTGATAGTATGATAATGAATCTATGTGCCAAGAGTGTGAGAATAGTTGATTGTTCAAACAGTTGTTTTGTGCCAATCTAGAACTTGCCCAGTTAGTCCTGCTAAGACAATCTACTCTAGAGGATAGGAAGTGATCATAGGCCCTTGTTCTGATAAGTCCACAAATTGCCTAAAAGAAGGATCCAACCAAATGAAATAAATGCTCCATTTGATCCAAATGCTTTGAGCCTAAATTAGACCATTTCTTTCTAAACCCCTAACTCACCTTCCCATAATCTACTATGTTGGCCCTGGTCCCTCCTTGGACATGTGCACCTCGAGTTAGGCCAAAAGCCTAAGTTGAGGGTGGCTAATGTAAAAAGTAACCTCAATCTTGGCCCTGATCCGACATCAGGTAATGTGCACCTCAACCAATGGAAAATCCATAAGTTGAGGGTGACTATGAAAGAGGAAACCGGAGAAAAATGGGTATGAAAAGAGTTTGATGTTGAAAATGAGAAAAAAAGAGAAAAGAGAGGAAAGGATGTGACTTGCTGAAAGCTAAAGAAAACAATAAAAAGCAAGAAAAAGAGGAAAGTGAAAAATAAAGAGCTACAAAGTCTAAAGTCACATCCATGGTTGAAGAGAATCAAGAGAAAGAAAGTAAAATGGTAGGATGTCAAGAATAGGGCAGAAAGAGGTAGAAAGCCTAAGGTAATGTCAAGGAGGGCAGAAAGTCACTAAAACATACCCAAATGTACCACACCTGACCCTGAGCCTACGTTACAAGCCAAGAAAGTCCTATAGTGATCCTAGAACCTAGTTTGGAGAGTCTGAGAAGTGAAAATAAGGGCAAGCCTATGGTATTGAGCACTAACTGTACTTGCAATTACTTCTGAGTGTGAGTTTTTGAATAAATTCTTGTACTCAAAATAATCAAATTTATTGTGTGAAAAAGGGATTTCGTTTGAAGTAAGGTCACTAGTTCCATTGTCAGAAAGTTGGTACCTTGGTGATAGTAAAACAGTGTATGTTGTGTGTTGGTTGGTCGGTCTTTGTCATGTTTGGATCCGCACAAGTTAGCTTGTTGAGTCTGAGAGAAAAGATTTGCACTCGAGGAGAGTTGGGATAGATAGCCATGTGATTGCCTATGCTTGAATTGCGCGCTTCTATACAAGTGTCGTTTAGAGTCTTAGTGCGTCGCTTGAGGACAAACAACGAATTTAAGTTGAGGGTGTTGATATACCATGAGTTTACGGTATTTTAATACATTTCACTTAAGAGTTGTGTGTGTCTAGGGCCTTTTTATATTAGTTTTTATGTGTTTTTATCGTGTTTTGCAGGAAAGATGTTTAGGCGCGAAAGTAAAGAGATAGCTGAAAGAAATGCAGAAAAGGGCATCTACGAACCGTAGGTCCATTGACGCTCCGTAGATGGTGATCGTAGATCAGCAGGGAAAGGCATGGAAGGAGAATCAGGGAATCTGACTAAGTGTGGAACTACGATGATTTACGGACCGTAATGCTGAACCGTAGAATGTGACTGCGAGGGTTCCAGTACCTGATTTTTGGAGAATTCCAAGTGTGGAGCTACGAAGAGGGACCGACGGACCGTAGATCGATCTACGGTCCGTACTGGTGGTCTGTCGTTTGCTTAAGAGAAGTTGATTTTTGGAAGCTGAAATATTTTCTAAGTCCTGGCTGACGGAAGGGACTCACGGACCGTAGATCCATTGACGGTCCGTGAGTCAATCTCGTGGAATGAAGACACGTGCCTGAACAAACTTTCCTTATTTTGTTTCCCTTTTAATTTAGGACTTGTTTTCTATAAATAGGGTATGTAAACCTCGTTTTTGAGGGGTTAGACTTTATTATTGTAGTTCTAGTTTTTGGCTTTGGAGATTAACTTGCAACTTGAGCAATTCTTAATTTCCTAAGCACATTTTGGTGATTTTTACTTTGAAATTCAAGTTGAAATTCTGGGATTATTCTACTCTACTACGTAAGTTCATGATTTATTCTTCAAACATTATGAATTGTGTTCTTGCTAATATGGGTAACTAAATCCACAACTAGGGTTGTGGGAACCATGAGCGATTAACGAAGTATCAATAGTAATTAAGTAATTCCCAAATAGTGTTTTGCATGCATTGATAATTCTTTCGTCTAGAAGTCTTTTTAACGGTGCGCAACGTTAAAACTCGTCTTGTTGCTACTTGCCGGACCAAGGAGGTAGTTAATAAGAAAAGAATTATCAACATAGATTTAGTGTGATACTATCTAATAGAATTAATGGCGATTGGTGCGATGGTGAAAACTAAGCCATACATCGATGTGATGTCTAATATGAGGTAATGGTAAGGGTTAGTAAATTATACACACATAGCCAGACCAAGGTGCGGGGTGAAATTCTCTAGATGTCGGACCAATGATTTAGAGATACATAACTTATCGTTTTGCATGTAATACACTAGGAAGGGATTGCTATTACTAGGATTACGGAGTTATGAGCTTATGGGGAACACATACGCCCTAGTTTCTTTCTCAATTTGATAACAACAAAAGTTAAATCTTGCTTACTAATTACTTTCATAATTTCCAAAATTTGTTACACAACCCCCCCCCCACCCCTTTTTAAATATTTGTTTCGAAAATACATTGGCTAAACAAATATAATTGTTATTGAACTTAAGTCTAAACCATATTCCTCATGGGATCGACCCCAACCTACAAGTTGGGTTCTTTACGTGATAATGATCGCTTATGCTTCTAAAAAGAGGTGTAATTTGAGCGTATCAGACCTTAGTTTAGATAAGTTGTGTCTCTGAGATTTCGTCATAGTATAGGGGGTACTTGTACCTTATCCTATTTATATTTATATAGTTCAAAAGTCCAAAGAAGAAAGCAGATTCAGGATTTTTTAAATTCTTTTTCTTTTTTTTTCTATAATCCCCCCCACCCCCAAACCACCACTATAATAATCTTTTTTATATATATATTTTTTAATTAAAATTTTGTGTTCACTCAATTTTATATATGTGTAACCGCATACTTAATCTGACTTAGCAAAATTAATGCCACTTAAGTTTAGTCAAATCAGGATAAGAAGAAGGGTCTTCTCAAACATTCCACCTTCTACAAATAATAAATAAGTATTGATCAAATATCCAAATATCGTGATTCTTTTTCTAAAAGACTAAAGAGCCACCTTCTACAAATAGTAAATAAGTATTGACCAAATATCCAAATATCGTAAAAAAAAATCTAAAAGAGTCACCTTCTACAAATAATAAATAAGTATTGACCAAATATCCAAATTCATGATTTTTTTTCTAAAAGAGCTAAAGCTATATATAAATCTTATCTTATTAATTTCATCCTTGTCTATCTTAAAAATTACTTTTATCTTCTCAATTTAATTATCTATTTATAGTCCTCGATATTTCAATCCTCAAACTACATTACTTCTCAACTATTATTCTTTAAGTTTTCTTTACTTTTTTTTGTTTCCTACAAAGATTTTTCTAATATCCATTTTCATATAAACATGACTTGTTCATATGAAATGAAAAGTTGTCGAGATATAGTTCCTTATATGGCACCAGTTTTGACAATCAATAGTGCTCAAATGGTGGTATGTTGTCTTCTGATTATATTTTTTTCTTCTAATTGAGATTAGTCTATCAACAATTTGTTTTATTTACATAAGTTGTTTGGAAATTTTTTTGAAAAAGGTTTATGAGATTATTATTTTTTTAATTTGGGAAATAAGAGATAGCTCCTTATATAGCACCAAAACTTTAACGTAGTTTCTCAATTGTAGAATGACGTTGAAGCTTTAAAAGTACCCGGAAAATTGACTGATGAGAAGAAGAAAAGACCAATCTTTCGCAATGTTAGCTTCCAAATTGAACCTTCTAAAGGTGAAGCTAACTGTTACACCATTTATAAACCACAAAAGGTTAGTTCAGATCCTGCAGAAGAACCAACTAGTGATCCTCACTGTCTTAATCATAAATACAAGGAGATGCTACATGAATGTGTAGCTGAAAGGAGACAACGTGAAAGTGGAGCATTTGACTTGGTAAATACAATTTTTTTCATATGAATGTTGAAACTTTCTAGTTTCCTAAAGTATGTACACAAATGCATTATATATTGTAAAAATTACCTAAATACACATTTTATTTTACCATAATCTCTAAAATTCCCTAGCATTTGATTTTTTTTTCAAAATTCCCCTCTTGGATACATCACTCTAGTCTCGCTGATACATTCATATCCTCCTCTCGGATACAACTCTCCCCTCTTTATTACATCTCTCACCTATGTATCTGGATGTCTAGATGATGTATTCGAAATTCCAGTGATGTATTCGGATGTCGTATCCCCTCTCCCTCTCTGATACACCCTCACCTATGTATCCGGATGTCTAGTGATGTATCCGGAGGTCGAGTGATGTATCCGGAAGTCTACTGATGTATCCGAGATCCATAAATTTTAAGGAATTTTTGTAATTTAAAAAATAGTAGGGAAATAATGTAATTAGCTCTTAACACTATGAGATTTAAGTAAATTATACTTTATATATATATGTTTGTTGTTCAAAAGGAAGGTCTTAAAATTACCCAACCTGCATTATATTATCGCTCATTTTCCCTTCAGTGAAATTTATTTTGTGTGTGTTAGGTGATAATCAAAATTGTTTTCTTTTTCAAATTAGTATGAGATGAAGTTGTAACTATCTAGCACATTCAAGACTTATGTAGAGTTCTATATTGTATGATTTTCTTTAATTATTAAAAAATTATCTAGCTTGTTCTTATCCTAAGGACCAATAAATCTCTAACGAAATGATAAATCAAGAAAATGAGAGCATGTGAATATAATTACTTTCTAATGTATTAATAATTACTATACATAAGCTTAACAATAATCTTATTGGATTGCAGTATTACACTCACAAGAACAAAGGCCGCAAGTATCGATCAATTGTGCAGGTAAGAAATTATATATTCGAAGGTTTTCATAAGCTGAAGATGGAAGTAGATCAAGAAACTAATGAAGTAAGAGAGGTAATCTCTTACATTATATGCTTCTTGTTGGATAATAATTGTTTGTTTGGCCAAGTTTTAAAAAAGATAAAAGTACTAATATATACACACACTAAATTGTCCTTATTAAACCAAAGGTTGGAATTGTTGAGAAATGCTCCAAGAAAAGAAAAGGAGAATGTTTCATCTTGAAGAGGGAGTCTGCAACGAAGAAACAGAAAAGTAACAACTCTGGCAAGAGGGAGGTAAAAAAGTTTCTCGGTGAAGCAAGGAATAACCTCATGAATAGGGATTTCAAACACAAAAACAAGGTAAGTTTATGTTACGGTAGCTGTTAGACAACTTTATTTTTTATATTTTTTGTACTTTTACAACTTTACTTTTTAAATGAAAGGATATTGGAATGTCAAAAGAAGAATCCTCCCAAAAATCAAAAATAGAATCTTCAATCTTCGAGGGAAAGCCCAGAACAAAGCACCAAATAAGAAAATTCATACCAAAGGAAAAATACAACAAAGAATATTTTATGAACAACCTAAATTGGTCTTGGCATCGCAAGGTTCAACAAATTGTGGGAGGTCTAGTTGGCGATGACGAAAGAGCTAGTAATGGTGAAAACGGTGGCAGCAACGAAGGAGGGAGAGGCATCAGAGACTATAATTTAGTTTTGTTAGTTGAGACTATTTGTGCCCTAAATGTTTGATGAATTTCTTGAAAGAAATCACTTTAAGTTTTGTTCTATCAATAAGATTTGGGTTTTCTGGAAACAAGATCTTAATTGATCTATTTTTTCTAGATTACAATAATTATGTTTGTACGGATGGTTGTAACTATTTTTTAATAAAGTAAAATATTATATCGTGTTGTATTGTTTTAAGAGAGGAAAAGGTCTGATATACCCCTCAACTTTTTCATTTAGAGTTGATATACTCCTCGTTATAAAAGTGACTTATTTATACCCATACTATTATACAAATGGTCACATATACCATTTTCCTCTAACGAAAGTGAAAAATAAAAAAATTAGATTGATTTTCAAAAAAGAAATCCATGTAGGAATATATTTGATTCTTCTCACGCAATCTGGCTCCTTTGATTCAATGATGATTTGAATTTATTATTTTGATGGTCAAATTTTTTTTCCCACTAATTTTCTTGTAAAATTAATTATAGACGCCCCAAATTATTATCTACAACAAAGACTAGATTAAAACGACAGTACTTTTCAATTATTATTCTTGAGTTGTCTTTACTTTTTTGTTTCTTATAATTCCTCTGAGAGTATCCGAAAACATGATTGATGCGAAGAAGAAAAGACCAGTCTTTCGTAATGTTAGCTTCCAAATTGAACCTTCTAAAGTTGAAGCTAACTGTTACACCATTTATAAACCACAAAAGGTTAGTACAGATCCTGCAGAAGAAACTACTAGTGATCCCTACAAACTTAACCATAAATACCATGTAACACCTCACAATTAGGCTTGGACTGTCAGCAGAAAAAGGGTGAACCACGGAGGGGTTCACGGGCCGTGATCAGGACCACGGTCCGTCACCCTCATCGTGGTTCACACCCACCTAGAAGTGGTGGACCACGGGACCCTTCACGTCCATGGACCACCACACAAGCCGTGGGAAGGCTCGTGGAGGCTAGGCAGAGAACACCCAAGCTCAGGCCTCAGACCATGGAACCCACCACGGGCCGTGGTATTAGTGACAGGCCGTGGGAGGGTCCGTTGTCCTGAGCCAATAGACCCCAACCCAAGTGAAGAACCACGAAGGCTTTTACGGTCCGTGGTCCTTCAGATGGGCCGTAGTAGGGCTCGTGGAGGACTTCCACCAGAACCAGTAGCACTGCCAAGAACCACGACCCACTTGACGGGCCGTGGTCCCAACTACGGACCGTTAGTGGTGCCATGTTTGGCCTCCGTCGGCTTTTAGGTCAGGGTCATTTTGGTCTTTTTGCCTAGGCATTGGGTATTTAGACTACGTCGTTTAATACTTAAATTATGTCGTTTTACTCAGTTTAAGCCTAATAACTTAGTCAAAACATAATTAAAATCTTGATTCACCAAAATTCATCGAGAATAGAAAAAAAAGAAGGGGAAAGTCGACCAACCCTCACAAGAACACGCATGAGGTTTTTCTTTAGTTCCAGCCCCAAAATCGAAGGATTTCTCCATAGATTTTGTCACTAGGTATGTTGGATTTCACTAGTGGGTTCCTTTCATCCACTAGGTCCCTAGAATTCAGTCAGCTCCTTGATTCGCCATTTCTTATTTAGACCTAGGGTTTCTAAAACCTTGGAGTTTTGTTGTGATTTAGTTGTTATAGTATCCCTAATCAAAATAACAGGTTTTCTTAGAACGTTTGCTTAATCCTTGTATGAAACTTAGAACCCTAGTTGGTGTAGATTCTCCTAGTTCATGAATTACACTTGCTAGGTTAGTTAAACTATTAATCACGCTTTAGATTTTGAATGTCACATTATCAGTATATAAATATTGCATTCTCAGTTAGCATGTCAGTATTTTGAGCTATTCAGTATTTCAGTTGCATTTGTGTCATATACATATTCAGTTGGGAGTAGACTTAGCACCGAGTGGACTATGGTTCAGTGTATCCTCATAGTCCCAGAACTACGTGCCCCCATAGGATTATAAGTCCCCTCTCTTGGGCATCAGATTTAGTGATCACACCAGTCATGCCTTTATAACCCTGGCAAGGTATATTGGGTCCTCTCGATGGGGTGTATACATCAGATTCCACGTTTAGCTCATATGGTTTTATGTTGGTTAATAGTAGCTCCCACAGTCAGACTCTTAGTGCATTTGATTAGGTTTCCAACACATATTTTAGCATTCAGTTCAACATGTTATTTTCATGATTAGTTCTTGGTCATTGCATTCAACTTAGCTTTTTAGTTATGTTTCAGTATTTACATTCTTGCTCAGCTTATGTCATTGCTCAGTTATGTTTTTTTCATCTAACATATATTTGTTCAGCTTAGTATCTATATCATGCATACTCAGTATATTCCAAGTACTAACACATACTCTAGGTACATCCTTTCATGATGTAGGTTTAGGTATTCAGCATCCAGATCACGCTTAGATCGATTCTCGATCTGCGTTAAGCAGCTTCAGTGGTGACTTCTCATATTCCGAGGACAACAAACATGCTTTTATTTTAGTCTTTACATTTCAGTTTCAGTTTTGTTAGAGTTATCTTGAGAGCATGTCCCAACAACTCAACTCAATTAGAGGCTTTTCAGATATAGTAGTAGAATCAGCTTAGATTATTGAGTTTATCTTTCAGTTATCACTATACTCTTAGTATGTTTAATATATTCAGATTAGTTGGGTTGCGCCCCACTTCAGATAACCACTATTTTAGCTTCCTCATAGTTCATGTCTATTTAATTATCTTTTAGTATGCTTATGATATGCCAGACACAGGGTTAGCTTGGAGTCACTCGTGATCCTAGGTCCCGTGTTACGTCAATGGGGTAGCCTCGGGGAGTGAAAAACTTGATATTAGAGCATTAGGTTCAAGAGTCCTAGGATGTCTGAAAGCCACATTAAGTAGAGTCTCTTTCATGGTTGTCAAGTGCACCACATCTATGAGGGGGAGGCTACAAAGTGTTTTAAGAAAAAAAATCACTTTTCTTGCTATTCTTATCATGCGTGAGTATGAACTCTATTCAGTCTTCTTCTAACTCATGCTCTTCGCATTTCGGAAAATACCTCCCAGAAGAGCTAAAGCAATGAATCAGCCAGCAGCTCCAGCAAACCCATTAAAGTAGCAAGTTATGCATGCCGAGTTCAGGGGTGCTTACCAAGTACTTGCTCAGGCCATAACTACCTAGGTCAATCAGTATGTTGTAGTCACAGCTCTGCCATAGACTAACACTGCTATAAATAGAATCCAAGACTTTACTCGGATAAAACCTACAGAATATCATAGTTCTAAGTCAGAATAAGATCCAGAAGAGTTTCTCGATGACATCTAAAAGGTAACAAACATTATGGGTGTCACACAAGTCGAGAGTGCAGATTTGGCCACCTATTAGTTGAAGGGAGTGGCCTACATTTGGTACTAGCAATGGAAGGAATCTTGTGGTATTAATGCATGTCCAAAAACTCTTTCAGAACCCTTCTCAGTCTCTACTCCAGTTGGTGACCAGTTATAGCTAGACGGGTATAAAGAAATTGTCTTGTCACAATCTCTCAGAAAGTCACCTCAGCAGTTCTTATAGAGTTAGAAATGGTAGATTTTGATATCATTCTAGGCATGGATTGGTTACATTCCAGTTATGCCTTAGTCGATTGTAGAACTAGGATTGTTCGGTTTCAGTTTCCAAACGAGCCAGTCTTAGAGTGGAAGGGTAGCAACTCAATGCCTGTAGGTCGATTTATCTCTTACCTTAAAGCCAAAAAAAATGATTTCCAAAGGGTATATCTATAATCTTGTTCGGGTTAAGGATTCAAACTTCGAAACCCCAACTCTTGAGTCGGTCCCAGTAGTAAATGAGTTTATAGAAGTGTTTCCAGAAGAAATTTCTGGAGTTCCTCTTGAAAGGGAAATCGACTTCGGAATAGATCTCCTTCGAGATATCCAACCCATTTTGATTCCTCCTTACATAATGGCTCCAGCCGAGCTTAAGGAATGGAAAGAGCAATTGAAAGACCTTCTAGATAAGGGCTTCATCAGACCTAGTATCTCTCCATGGGTTACTCCAGTATTGTTCGTGAAAAATAAAGATGGTTCTCTCAAAATGTGCATTGATTATCGGTAGTTGAACAAAGTCACAATCAAGAATAAGTGTCCCATCCCCAAGATTGATGACTTGTTCGACCAACTTCAGGGTGCTAGTTGTTTTTCTAAGATAGACCTCAGATCCGGCTATCATCAGCTCAGAGTCACAAATAGTGACATTCCGAAGACAACTTTCAGGACTCGGTATGGTCACTATGAATTTGTAGTTATGTATTTTGGACTAGCAAATTCTCCTGTAGCTTTCATGGACTTAATGAACATGGTGTTTAAACAATATTTGGACTTCTTCGTCATCATCTTTATCGATGATATCCTCATTTATTCTCACAGTGAAGAAGAGCATGTGACTCATCTGAGAGTGGTTCTGCAAACTCTCAAAGATCGCAAGCTATTCGCTAAGTTCAACAAATGTGAATTCTGGTTATAGTCGGTCGCTTTGCTTGGTCATGTGGTATCTAGCGAAGGGATCCAAGTGGATTCTCAGAAAATTAAGGCAGTACAACACTGGCCCAAACCCACCTCTCCAACAGATATCAAAAGTTTCTTGGGTTTGGCCGGTTATTATAGGAGATTTATTGAAGGATTTTCATCCATAACCTCCCTATTGACCAAGTTGACTCAAAAAAAGTTTCAGTGGTCAGATAAGTGTGAGAAAAACTTCTCAAAACTGAAGACTAGGTTAACTACAACTCCAGTCTCGACTCTACCAGATGATTCAAACGATTATGTAATTTATTGTGATACATCCAGGGTCGGCCTAGGTTGTGTGTTGATGCAGTGAGATAAGGTTATAGTTTATGCTTCTAGACAACTTAAGGTTCATGAGAAGAACTACCCAACTCATGACCTCGAACTTGCAGCCGTAGTATTTTCCCTAAAGATTTGGAGACATTACTTGTATGGTGTTCATGTTGATGTGTTCACAGATCATAAGAGCCTCCAGTATATGTTCACCCAGAAAGATTTGAATCTTTGTCAGATGAGATGGCTTGAATTCCTCAAGGACTATGACATGAATGTGCTTTACCATCCTGGTAAGGCCAATGTAGTGGTTGATGCTCTTAGCAGACTATCTATGGGTAGTGTATCACATGTTGAGGAAGAAAAGAAAGAGTTAGTCAAAGATGTTCACCGGCTAGCTCGCTTAGGAGTTTGCCTTACAGACACATCAGATGGTGGTGTGATAGTTTAGAATGGATCAGAATCTTCATTGGTAGCGGAGGTTAAGGAAAATAAGGACAGTGATCTTATATTAATTCAGTTGAAAGGCATTTTTCATCAGTAGAAAGTTGAGATTTTCTTCCAAGGGGGAGATGGTGTGCTTCGTTACCAGGGTCGCTTATGTGTTCCTAATGTGGGTGAGTTGAGGTGGCAGATCCTTACAGAAGCCCATAATTCCAGATATTATATTCATATAGGTTCCACTAAGATGTACTGTGATATGCGGGAAGCCTTTTGGTGGAACGGCATGAAGACAAACATTGCAGACTTTGTGGCTAAGTGTCCTAACTGTCAACATGCTAGGGTAGAACATAAGAAACCAGGAGGTATGACTCAGGAGATTAACATTCCTACATGGAAGTGGGAAGTGATAAATATGGACTTCATTACGGTTTTACCTCATACTCGCAGGCAACATGACTCCATTTGGGTGATAGTAGACAAAGTCACTAACTACGCCAAACTCTACATCAATTAGATATTCAGGTTGCATGAGGTTCCCTTGTCTATCATCTCAGATAGAGGTCCTCAGCTTACCTCCCAGTTCTGGAAATCATTTCAGAAAGGTCTTGGTACTCAGGTAAATCTCAGTATAGAATTTCATCCACAAACGTATGGTCAGGCATAATGTACCATTCCGATCTTAGAGGAAATGTTGAGAGCTTGCGTGATCGATTTCAAGGGAAGTTGGGATGATCACCTACCTCTCATAGAGTTTGCCTATAATAATAACTTTCTTTAGATGACCACGTATGATGCACTATATGAGCGTAGATGCTGATACGCTCAAATTACACCTCCCTAAAGAATCATAAGCAATCGTTATCAAGTAAAGAACCCAACTTGTAGGTTGGGGTCGATCCCACGAGGAAAATGGTTTAGACTTTACTTTAACACACAATTACAGCCAATTAGTCAAAGTACTTCCAATAAAAAGAATAATTAATTAAAGGGGGGGTTTTGTGAAACCAATTGTAAGGATTCAATAAGTAATCAAAAATCAGAAGTCAATTTTAGTAGTTATCAAGCTGAGAGAAGTAACTAGAGTATATGTGTTCCCCATAAGCTCATAACGCAGTAATCCTAGTAATAGCAATCCTTTCCTAGTGTATCACATGCAAAACACTATTCAAGAATTGTTTATTTACTATTCATACTTTGTTAATCGCTCATGGTTCCCACAACCCTAGTTGTGGAGTTTAGTTACCCATAACAGCAAGGACACAATTCATAATATTAGATGAAGAAATCATGAACTTACGTAACGAGAATAATAA
>JAJOOO010016616.1:0-21074 GCA_029582685.1 Solanum piurae | reverse complement strand
TTTATTACTTTTAAAAGTTTTAAATACAAAAGTTTGAAAGTTTGTATTTAAAACTTTAAAATTATAAATTTTTAACTTTAAAATTATAAAAGTTTTAATTTTTAATTTTTTTTTTTTAAAAAAAATAATTCCGTTGGGACCCGGTTTCCGGTCCGGTCCGGTCCGGTCCGTTACCGGTCCGGGACGGGTATAGTATATATTTTCCGAAATTACCGGTTCCGGTCCGTCCCGGTTCCGGTACGATACCGGTTCGTGGTGACCGGTTCCGTTCCGGTTCCGGTCCGTTCCGGACCGGTCGTCCCGGTTCCGGTACCGTTGCCAGCCATAGTTAGAAGGACCAGAAAAGGTCAAGCTTATTGCCATTGACAAACAAATACGAGAACTTTTTAAACAAAAAAAAAAAACATAGAGAATCTACACCATTGAGTAACAACAATCTGGTGTTGAGGTGAGAGGCTAGCCATTTGAAAATAGAAAGTGATGAAAAACTATTTACATATGACGGAAAAAAAAACTAAAACACAAAGGCATAGTGGGAATACATCCACAAGGAAAAAATAAGTGCATAAGACCATCCCATGAATCAAACTTATAATATCTAAACAACATATCATCGAATGTGCTTTACATTTTGCCTCTACTCTAGCATAGACCAACATTTAATTTGTCTCAACATAAATATTCAGCACGGACCCAAATCCGAACCTAAATGTCATGTGGATTATGTCTTGCTATCTGATTCCCATTGTCTAGTCGTATAAGATCAACAAATTTTCTGTATAAATAACAAAAAAGAGGATAGCATGCAAGTATCAACTTAATTAACTTTAGACTAGTCTCCCTATGTAATGACTCTTTAGTTTGATTAATAAAAATCCTTTATTTACCAAAAAAAGGGAAAGAATTAACATTTTTGTCAAACACATTTAATGAGATAGCCGCATAATCATACAGATGTCTTGATGTCCTAGCCTAATATTGAAGCAGATGAAGCCACCGAAATAGTAAGATCGTGATGTATTGTTGTTAGCAAGAAGGCGAGTAGTTGTTGCCTGTCAATCTTTTAGGCGCCTCTCCAACAACGTTACTTCTTTTGGAGTGATTGCTAAACAACACAGTCCAAAGTGTAAAACACAAAAACAAAAACAATGTAGTACTAGTAAGACCAAAAAAGGAAAGAGGAAATCGAGAAGAGAAGCCATGATTTTTTTGTAGGTAAAGCAAAACAACAACATTTATTTAGAGGTGAGTATTAGGAAAAGATGTAAAACATTCCAAGGGCCTTCCTGTCAAATCTCATTGACGGGAAGTTCCTCACATTTCCTCTTATTAATAGTAGTGTTGAGTGTCATGAAATGTACCAAGTTTCATCATTAGCTAATTCGAGAGATAAAAGCTACCTAGTATAAAACATTCAGTTGCTTTTAATTAATATTGTGTAGTAGTAAATTTAATATGCACTTACCTATCATATTGTTTCTTTTTTAGAAATAACTCACAGTTTTTAGTCCAAATTAACAACATATTAAAACATATAAGAATGCATGAAAGAATTACAAGAGACAAAGACTACGAAAATATTTGTTAAAAAGACAACAGACGTAAATTTACGTTCCTTTCAAGAAAAAGTTCCAATAGTGCTACATTGCAAAAAAGATATATCTATAAGAAGCTATATCAAAAGTAAAACATTAACAACCAACATAAAATGTGTCATCATTAGCTAATCTGAGAGATAAAAGTTACCTAGTATAAAACATTCAGTTGGTTTTAATTAATATTGTGTAGTAGTAAATTTAATATGCAATTATCCATCACGTTGTTTCATTTTTAGGAATAACTCACACTTTCGGTTCAAATTAACAACATATTAAAATTTATAAGAATGCATGAAAGAATTATCATAGACAAAGACTGTGAGAATATTTGTTAAAAGGACAACATGCCTAAATTTCACATTCCTTTCAATCCCATTTGATAGGAATTTTGATTTAAGTTTTCTTCTTACTGCTAGAAGGTTCTTTTTAGTGAGTCGATTTTGTTGGTTTCTTCCTTCTGAGCGAGATGTTGGTATCATCACTATAACATATATTGACGCTACTTTAACAGAAAGCCTAAATGAATCGAACTATCTAATAGTCTCCTTCTACTATTCTTAATTTACCCATTAAGGAGTCGAGCTCTTCAATAATTTTATGACAACAAAAACAAAGATGAAGTGAAAATGACAAAATGAACTCATATATCCACCCAACAAAAAGACTATATGTATAAGATTTAGAATTGCCTTAACATGATATGACAACAAAGTAATAAAATTAATATTTTAGGTATATCATTTTCTCAGTGTTACCCCCTTATTTGATTTTAGTTGTAGCAGAGATTGATTTACATATTCACACATAAAACTAAAACTAAGAAATACAAAAATAAAAAAAAAGATTGATTTTAGAAATTAAAATCAGTCCACTTCAACATCAGAAACTGAGAACGAGTTTCACAAAAAAAAGGAAAAAAATCAACTATCTTCTTTTTACCCCTTTGGTCACTGCAATTCGCAAACCCAATCAAAGATTAAAACTTTGAAAATCATCCACAACTCTATATATAAATCTTAATCAAAAGTTTTATATACCGAAAAGAGTAAAAGAAAAAATTGAATACAAATCAAAACAATTAACCAACATATATATGCCTGAAAATTGCAGGAACAATTGGAGAAGTAGCTTCGAAAGTTAGAGTGATAATTAAAGTTACACACCTCGTCTAAAGAATTGCTCCTTTCCGAATATTTCCTCACACCCTCTGATTTTGAGTGAAGATTAATGGGACATGGAAGAATGAGAATGTGGAAATGTAAAGACCTAGAAGAGAGTAGAAATAAAAAAAGTAGTCAAGGACAGGTGATTTAGTCGAGCACATGTGATTTGCTGAAAACAAGAAATAATGTACAAATGAAAGACCTAGAAGAGAGTAGAAAGAATAAAAGTAGTCAAGGACATGTGATTTAGTGGAGGACATGTGATTTGCTGAAAACAAGAAATAGTGTACACATGTTGTGCATTTTTAGAAAAGTATTTTTTACTTGCAGCAAAACATTTTTAAATAACATTTTTACTTCTTATATAATCTATACGTAAGTAGAAAAAAATTCTAAAAATATATGTACATATTTAACACAAATAAGAAAAATATAAAAATAAAATAAAATAAATTATGAGCAGAGAGTTAGATGAGGTGGAGTAGATTTTTATTTTATTTTATCAAACCTTCATGATTTAATTCATTTGATTGATCACTAGATTACACCCTTAAATGCTAGAATCACTCTTCTTCTTTATCAACATTTAATGGATAATTATATAATGATATTACATTGCCATTTCACAAAAATAATATATGACTCGTGTAATTTACGAATCAACTATATAAACTACTAATATATCATTACACTTGAAGATTAATGTAAAGATTATAATATAATAAAACAATGAAAAGTTGAAATTACCATACTTTTCCTTTGCTTTCTCACATTTCTATGCGAAGATGATCCAACAATAATTGCATATCTTATATAATCTTCTAAGCTAGATTTGAGAAGAATCATGTGCAGGTAAATTTACTCCTATCTTATTAAACTAGAGAGATTATTCTTATTAAATCTTCAACTCAAATAAGACATTTCAAAACAAAATGAAAAAGAAACATAGTAATTAAAAGAAAGAATCATAATGACAATAATAGTCCAATTGAATAACTGAATATTATTATATAATATGTGATATTTAAAATTAATAAAATCATATTTATTAATAACTAATATAAATTCGAGTCATCATAACATGAAGGACTTCATTAAACCGACAAGATGGGCACAATAAATTCAGTCATCTTTCTAGAATTTATTGCCATTAAAATGAGAATCAGTTCACATTCATGTTGGATGACTGACTACAAAAGCAATTCATCTTGTCATAAGACGGGTAGAGAAATATCAGCAAAGAATAGGGACTTACATATGGTGCTTATTGACCTTGAAAAGGATTACAACAAAGTCTCGATGGAAGTTCTCTGAGATGCCTGAAGGCTAGAGGTGTTCCTATCACTTACATTAGGGAGATAAATGACATGTACGGTGGATCCAAACCTAGATTAGAACGATGGGAGGAGACTCAAATTAATCACTTCATAGTTGAGATAGGGTTGCACAAGGGATCGGTTCCTAATTCATTCTTGTTTTAAATGGTGATGGATGAATTAATATTGCATATTTAAGATGAGATTTTTCGGTGTATTTTATTTGTGGATGACATAATACTAATTAATGAGACACACAAGAAGAATTAATGTTAGGCTGGAGTTGTGGAGAAAATTTTTGGAGTACAAAGGACCACTTGGAGTGCAAATTCACTGATGCAATGAATGAGAAAGGCGTGGAAGTGAGGATTGATCGTACATGAACCTATCCCTAAGAAAGATAATTTCAAGTATCTCATCTTTGTAATTTAGGGAAGTAGGGACGTCGACAATAAATATTACACATCGTATTGATGCGACGTGGACAAAGTAGAAGCTTGCATTTTGAGTCGTATGTGATAAAATAGTATCACCAAAACTTAAAGATGAGTTCTATGGAGTGGTAATTAGACTGGTATTGTTGTATAGTCGGAGTGCTGACCAATCAAGAACCTGCATGTTCAGAATACGCATATTGCGGTAATGATGATATTGACATGGATGTGTGGGTATAGTTGGAGTGATAGAATTAGGAATAAAATTATCCGTATGAGTGGCCATCATGATGGATAAGATGAAAAAAATAGGACTGAAATGGTTTGAACATGCGAAGAGGAGATGCATAGATGTTCAATAAAGAGGTGCAAGAGGTTGGATATAGTAGGCATATAAAGAGATAGAGGCAGTTCGAAAATGCATTAGAGAGAGGTGATAAGTCAAGAAATGATAGTGGAGTATTGTATTGCTTTTTGAGGATTTAGGTTTGTTAGAGTTTGTCGTTGTAAACGTTGTTTTCTTGTACTTTTTGCTTTTGATATCAATCATAATCTATTTATAATTGTGTTTCAGTTACCGTGTTATTTTTTTTGGGTTATGAAGGTGATTAGAGCGTCATGCGGAAGCTTACAATTGCATATCATATGGTTGATAAATCAGATGACAAAAACTTATACTAAAAATCAAAATATTATTATATGATTTGGCCAATTTACCTACATATTAAAAAACGAATATTGAAAAACATAAAGATGTTTAGGAGAAAATCTCCCCATAAACAAGACTCTCTAAATGACTACATTGTGGATGCTCTTGTATTTTTTATATGAGAGGAGGAATCTTCAATTTATAGATCTCCTAACTTTTTCTTTAAAGAAAGAATAAACTGAATATGGAAGAAAAATATATTTTCATGAATGTAAAAACTTTTATGGTAATGTCTTGTCTTTTCTTTTAGGAAAAATAAACTTCAAATAAGGTAAGAAAATCAGGGCAAAACCCTAACAAATCTCCCCTTTTGGCTTGATTTTCTTGACAAAAAATGTTTCGTCTTCTTTTTATGCTTGATTATCTTTTTCTTCACAAAATCTTCATCACTCTTGTTTTCCATGGTTAAAAATAAAGTTTAAAATATATGGGTTAAAAATGGTTTAATAATATTTTATTTTTATTTTCAAAGATGCAACAATAGGAATGTTGAAAATATGGTTTTAATTTCTTCTCTACATGTAGCTAGACAAAAATCTTCACTATGATCAAATTTATTGCAAATTGATTTGAAACCGCGTTGAACTTGTCTTCGACCTCGTTCCATTGAATCATGTGCTCTAATACCACTTGTTGGGTTATGAAGGTAATTAGAGCGTTATGCGGAAGCTTACAATTGCATATCATATGGTTGATAAATCAGATGACAAAAACTTATACTAAAAATCAAAATATTATTATATGATTTGGCCAATTGGCCTACATATTTAAAAATGAATATTGAAAAATCTCTCCATAAACAAGAGTCTCTAAATGACTACATTGTGGATGCTCTTGTGTTTTTTATATGAGAAGAGGTGTTTTCAATTTATAGATCTCCTAACTTTGCCTCTAAGGAAAGAATAAACCAATTATGGAAGAAAAATATATTTTCCTTTCATGAAAAGTAAAAACATTTATGATAATGTTTTGTCTTTTCTTTTAGGAAAATTAACTTCAAATAAGGTAAGAAAATCAGGGAAAAACCTTAACAATTTTGTTGTGGTTCTTATTCCTTTCTTGTAGGCTTTGCAATATTTTTTTTATTAGTTGTTATGTTTTCGTCTTCTTTATACCTTATGCCTGAACTTGTTGCACATGAGTGTCGAAGACCTTTCGAAAACAACTTCTTTGCCTCCACAAAATAGTGATAAGGCCTACATACACTCTACCCTCTCTAAACAACACTTGTGAAATTTCACTAGGTATATTGTTTTTGTTGTTGTTTAATAACTAGGATCCATAACAAGAAGGCTTCAATTGCGTGATTTGAATTCAGTCGAGTCCCTAATATGGATACCAAGCAAGTAGAAATCAAAAAAGAAAAAGGATTACTATAGGTCCAATAATATTCTTAATCTTTTTATAACAATCTTCATAATAATTCACATAATGCACTTCATAAATAAATATGATTGCAGAAATGCATTCCAAAATATGCACCTTAAATACTCAAAAAAAAGATCCTAGGAAATCTTAATTTAAGAACTATTTGTATGAGTTTCTACTTTTGAGTTGATCTACTATGAGTAAGTCTTCCGGTGAGAGTTGAGCCATGCCAAGGGTTCACTTCAATGGTTCTCGAGTGCCGGTCATGTCCACGGTGTAGGCTCGGGGCGTGACACTTTCTCGCTCCCTCTAGTTCTGAGTGAAGATTATTGGGACATGGAATAATGAGAATGGAGAAATGGAAAGACCTGAATTTGATGCACATGAGCGTCGAAGACCTTTCAAAAATAATCCCTTTGCCTCCACAAAATATACACCTTAAATACTCCAAAAAAAAAGATCCTAGGAAATCTTAATCTAAGAACTTTTTGTATGAATTTAGTTCACAGCATATGATCGAATCCTCCAGCCTCTAGAGCAACCTGATTCTCATTAATGTTATGGAGCAATTATTGCAGCCACCTCCTCGTCATTAGATCCCCTGATAAAATAACGCGAAAGAATAGTCATCAGGATCAGAAAAAAATTACAAAGGTGTAGTGCCCATAAAGGAAAGAAAGAGTGCTTCATAATCGCCATATTAAAAATACAGATTTAAGCATGTATGTATAATAAGGAATTATTAGAGACAATGTAAGAAGGAACTAGTAGCTGTGATGTATGGAATATTGATTTACTATACATGGCAGGCAAGGAATTGAAAGCAAATTCATATAAATACAGATTTCACCATCACACAAATACAAAAAGAATTAAAGAAAAGAAAAGAAGTAGTGAAGGGTCCTAGAAATAAAGCTATAAAATATCAATTCAATACAAAGGGTGTAACGACTTATTTCCATCGTTATAAAAATGCCAATGGAGGAAAATTTGGGGCCGGAAAACTTTTTTGTAGTATTTGGATTTTTCCAACCTAGTCCAGATTTGGACAAAATTGGAGTCTTTAAGGTGTAGGGAAATCTGGTAACAATCGGGTGAATTATTTATGAATTTGACTACATGAGTAGTTAGATAACTCATTAAGGAAGCCGTACGACTTTACGGAACTGAATTCGGGTGAGTAGAACTCCCAAAATCGATCATAGCGTGAAGGTTATTTTCTGAGTGTCGTGGGTTAGAGGTGTGTTGTGAAATGGGGATTTTGGAATTATTAAAATAGCTCACTGGTTCGTGCAAGCCACCTTGGCAAGGGTGTTTGCCGCACTGACGGGGCCGCTACAGCTGGGTGAGGGACGCTATGGCGGGCGCGACGCAACTTAAGGTCATTAATAAACCCCTAAACGACCTTATTATGCACTTTTCAACTTTTAGATCTAAAGAACGCAGGCGACTCCTACTCATTTTCACTATTTTTTAGGCTAAAGGTAAGTTTTTCACTCCCCGAATCCATTTTTCGATCCTTAGAACATAACAGAATGAGTAATTATCGATGGGAGAGGGTTTTAATATAGATTCTATGGTGGAAACAATCCTATTTTTGGTACTTGGAATCATGGGTTTGATCTAGGGTTCATAGAATTGTTAGTAATCCGGGTAATTAGTGATTATTTATTGATTCTTGTATTGTATTGTATTGATTGTTTGTAGACCAAGAGCAAGCGGAACGAATCCGGTAAGGGAAAGATCAAGTTTCTTAGGGTTTCAAGCTTGTTTCGAGGTAGGTGATGGTTGTGATTTTATGATTGTGTGATGTATGCTTGTTTTTGCTTCATTATGATACTTGTATATGTATGAATGTTGCAATGTTGATCACACTTGTTGTAAATGAGATAGATGAATGATGATTGCCATGAAATTATGACTTAAATGTATGATCTTGAGATATACTTGTGTTTTTTATTGTGGTGTGTTGAATGGATCAGTTGCCACGTTCCGGCAGAACTAACTTGGATCAGTTTCCACGTTCTGACATAACTATGGGATCGATTGCCACGTTTCGACATAATTATTGGATCGGGAACCGCGTTTCGGTATGCTAACTGTTTGGGTTTAGGCTCCATGAGAGGACCAATGACGTGACTTAATTGTGTATCTTGCGAAATGTGAAGTTTGTTCGTAATGTTGAGATTATTGTATATGTTCGATATATATGCATGTGATTATATTGTTGTTTTGTCTTGCTTATGTTGCACTTAGTGGGATAGCCGCTTGATCATACCAGTACACTGTGGTTGTGTACTAATATTGCACTTGCTCTTATTTTTGTTGAATACAGGGCATCTTCAAGCGGCTATTGAAAGACTTTGCTTAGGTGATCAGTGATCGTTCGAATTCAAGGGTGAAACAATTTTTCCAAGCTGCCAAAAGTTCTCCTTTCGTCTATGGCCACCATTTTCGGACTTAGACATTTGTTCTAGTTAGTTTCTTAGTTCATTAGTTGGGGTTGTATCCCTTCTTGTTTAGACTTGGTTCATTGTTAGATGTTTTGGTACATTGACTTTCAGGTTCTAGGTTATTTCTTCCGCATTGTTAGTTGTTAGATCTTTTGTTGAAGTTTATGGGAACTTCAGTTTTTTGCTATTATTTCTTCTTTCATATACTTAAATGTCTTAGTTTTTAGATTAGTTGCCTGGTTTGGGTTGTGGTAGTGGTTCTCCAACTGGAGTGTTAGTGTGGGTGCCAATCACGACGGTCTGAGTCATGACAAAGTTGTTATCAGAGCCTAGGTTCATTGATCTCGATGTACTAAAACGAGTCGAGTAGAGTCTTATGGAACAGTAGGGGACGCCTTTACTTTTCTTCGAAAGGCTATAGGACTTTAGGAAATTTTTTTGTTTTCTCTTGTCTCCTTTCGTGCTATGACTTGATTCCAATTGGTATCTGGCGATTAAAATTAGTATCTAACCTCCTTCACTCTTCTGTTCGCAGATGGTTAATACTAGATTCAACGGAGTTAGGCCTGTAGCTCTCGTCAATGCTCCAGCTGAGGAATCTGCAACGAGAGGTCACGGTTAAGGCAAGCGTAAAGGAAGAGCTAGGCATAAAGGCCGTGGAAGAGTAGCGCCTGCTGGGAATGGAGCTCCTGTTGAGAATGCTCCTGTGAATGAGAACCCTCCTGCGTATCATGAAGGGATTGAAGAGGAGAATGTTGAGAATGTGGGACAAGAGGAAGAGGTGCAGGCTGAGACTACCGATGTTCCCCTCTTAGACCCAGTGTTAGCCCGGCAGATCATGTCATTCTTGAAAGGGTTGGTTGGTCCTGGAGTGCTTCCTTCTACTCAAGCTCCTACTAATCCTCATGTTGCTAGCACTGCACCCAAGGTGGGTGGGACTGAAGGTAATAAGGCTTTCTTCCGTCCTTTGTTGGGTCCTGTTATGACTGTAATGAGAATGAAATGTTGACTAAGTTTTTGAAGCTAAAGTCTCTTGTGTTTCTTTTGTTCTGAGAATGAGGATGCTTATGAGTTTATCTTAGATTGCTATGAGAGGCTTCATAAGTTGGGAATTGTCCATCAGCATGGGGCTGAGTTTGTGTCCTTTCAACTTCAATGTGAGGCTAAGTAGTGGTTGCGAGCTTACATGGAATGCAGATCTTCAACTTTACCTCCACTCACTTGGACCCAATTTCTTGATCTGTTTCTAGAGAAGTATGTGCCTAGGACTTTGAGGGATCACAAGAAGGATGAGTTTATGGCTTTAGAGCAAGGTTCTATGATTGTGGGTTCTTATGAGGCCAAGTTCCATGCTTTGTCTAGATATACTACTCAATTGGTGACTACTGAGGAGGAGAGGATCTGCTTATTTGTTAAGGTACTAAATTCTGAGTTGCAAGTATTAACTGTTCATAAGACGTCTGAAGGGAGGAGCTTTAATAAGGTAACAAACTACGTTAAGAAAGTGGAGGGGGAGAGGCGAGACGGTCAAGCTAAGGCATGGACGAAATGGGCCAAGAACTCGAGTAAGTTTCAAGGTTATTATTCCAAGGGGTCCGGAAGGCCAACGCTTGCAGCCAAGCCAATTCAGTTTGTTATGCCCGCCTCTATAGGTAATTACTCGAAAACTTCATCTCATAATTTTTAGGATAGCCCAGGAGTCGCACCTTCGATGGGAGGCAGACCATCTTTTGATCGTACTTGCTACAACTGTGGTGAACCTGGGCATATGAGGAGAGATTGTCCTCACCCACATGTGTTAGATTCCGCCCAGCAGCAGTCTAGAGCAATGGTACCCCACGGGGAATGGTAATAATGGTAGAGGATGTCCACAAGGTGGGTGAAGAGGTAATCAGCGAAGTCGTGGAGGTAGAGGAAATGGTAATAGAGGTAGGGGTAACACGCAACCAGGCAGGGAATTAAGTGGCTCATCAAGATGATAGGGCTCAGTGTTATGCTTTTCCGGGCAAGAATGAGGCAGAGGCGTCTGATGCGGTGATCACAGGTACTATTTTTGTCTGTGACCGGATGGCTAATATGTTGTTTGATCCAGGTTCTACTTATTCATATGTATCCGTGAGATTTGACTCAAAATTTGATATGAATTATGATATACTTGATGCCTCTATCCATGTTTCTACCCTAGTTGGAGAGTCAGTCATAGTTACACATATCTATCGTGCTTTTCATATTTTGTTTATAGGTTTTCATACTTGGGCTGATTTGGTGATTTTAGATATGATTGACTTTGACATAATCTTAGGCATGACTTGTATGTCCCCCTATTATGTTGTGCTTAATTGTAATACCAAGTCTATGACTCTAGAAATTTCGGGAAGGGAAAAATTAGAGTGGGAATGGGTGTACAAGCCTAAGCAAGCTAAGATTATATCCTCCATTCGGGCTAGTAAATTAGTAGAGTAGGATTGTTTGGCTTATTTGGCCCATATTAGGAGTGTTGAGATTGAGGCTCCATCCATTGGGTTTATTCATGTGGTGTCGGAATTTAGAGAAGTGTTTCCAAATGACTTGTTTGGTATGCCTCCGGATAGAGATATAGATTTTTATATTGATTAGAGCGTGGTACTCATCCCATTTCCATCCCTCCATATCGCATGGCTCCAGCAGAATTAAGAGAGCTTAAGGCTCAAATCCAAGAGCTTCTTGATAAGGCATTTATTCATCCTAGTGCTTCCCCTTGGGGTGCCCCAGTTTTGTTTGTTAAGAAGAAGGATGGTAGTATGAGAATGTATATAGATTACCGGCAATTAAATAGGGTCACTATTCGAAACAAGTATCATTTGCATCGAATAGATGATCTTTTCGACCAATTCCAAGGTGCATCAGTTTTCTCTAAGATTGATCTAAGGTCTGGCAACCATCAGTTGAAAATTAGGCCTGAGGATGTGCCCAAGACAGTGTTTAGGACTCACTATGGGGACTATGAGTTTTTGGTTGTCTTTTGGTTTGACCAATGCGCCTGCAGCTTTTATGAGTTTAATGAATGGAAGTGGGAAAGGATAGCCATGGATTTTGTGGTTGGTCTTCCCAACACTTTGGAGAAGTTTGATTCTATTTGGGTAGTGGTTGATAGATTGACTAAGTCAGCCCATTTTGTTCTGTTAAGAATAGATTATAATGCTGAATAGTTGGCTAAAGTTTATGTGAAAGAGATAGTGAGGTTGCACGGGGTGCCCCTTTCTATCATTTCAGACCGTGGTACCCAATTCACATCCAAGTTTTGGAGGAAATTGCATGATGAATTAGGCACACAACTCACTTTTAGTACAGCCTTCCATCTGCAGACAGACGGACAATCGGAGAGGACTATTCAAGTATTGGAAGACATGTGAAGGGCATGCGTGATTGATTTTGGAGGACATTAGGATAAGTTCTTACCTTTGTGTGAATTCTCTTATAATAATAGTTACCACTCCAACATTGATATGGCACCATTTGAGGCATTATATGGGAGGGGATATAGATCACCCATAGGATGGTTTGAGGCTGGAGATGTGAAACCATTGGAGGTTGATTTAGTGAAGGATGCTCAAGATAAGGTGAGGAGTATTCAAGCTAAGCTTTTAGCAGCCCAGAGTAGACAAAACAAGTATGCGGATCATAAGGTAAGAGACATGGAGTTTCAAACCAGTGAAAATGTTCTTCTTAAGGTATCACCCATGAAAGGGGTGATGAGATTCGAAAAGAAGGGTAAGCTAAGTCTGTGATACATTGGTCCATTTGAGGTTCTTGAATGCGTAGGACTGGTAGTGTATAGATTGGCTTTACCTCCTAATCTATTGGGTTTTCATCCAATATTTCATGTGTCCATGTTGAAGAGATATCATGGTGACGGGGATTACATCATTAAGTGGGACTCAATTGTGTTGGACAAAGACCTCCAATACGAGGAGGAATCGATTGTTATTCTTGATCGTGATGTGCGCAAGTTGAGAACCAAGGAGATTAAGTCCGTGAAATTTCAATGGAAGCATCATCCAGTTGAGGAAGCTACTTGGGAAACCGAAAGGGACATGCAGGACAAGTATCCCTAATTGTTCGTCGATTCAGATACTACTTCATTCTTTCCTTAGCCTATTTTTCCTAAATTTTGTCACTCGGGGACGAGTGATGGGTAAATTGGTATCTATTGTAACGACCTATTTCCATCGTTACAGAAATGCCAACGGGGGAAATTTGGGGTCGAAAAACTTTTTTTATAGTAATTGGATTTTCCCAACCTAGTCCAAATTTAGATGAAATTGAAGTCTTTAAGGTGTTGGGAAATCTGGTAACAATCGGGTGAATTATTTATGAATTTGACTACATGAGTAGTCAGATAACTCGTTAAGGAATCCATATGACTTTACGGAATTGAATTCGGGCGAGTAGAACTCCCGGAATTAATCTTAGCGTGAAGGGTATTTTATGAGCGTCGTGGTTTAGAGGTGTGTTGTGAAATAGGGATTTTGGAATTATTAAAATAGCTCACTGGTTCGTGCGAGCCGCCTTGGCGGGGTTTCTTGCCGCTCTAGCGGGGCCGCTACAGTGGGGTGAGGGCCACTATGGCGGACTCGACGCAACTTAAGGTCGTTAATAAACCCCTAAACGACCTTATTATGCACTTTTCAACTTTTAGATCTAAAGAACGCAGGCGACTCCTACTCATTTTCACTATTTTTTAGGCTAAAGGTAAGTTTTTCACTCCCCGAATCCATTTTTCGATCCTTAGAACATAACAGAATGAGTAATTATCGATGGGAGAGGGTTTTAATATAGATTCTATGGTGGAAACAACCCTAATTTGGGTACTTGGAATCATGGTTTTGATATAGGGTTCATAGAATTGTTAGTAATTCGGGTAATTAGTGATTGTTTATTAATTCTTGTATTGTATTGATTGTTTGTAGACCAAGAGCAAGCGGAACGAATTCGGTAAGGGAAAGATCAAGTTTCTTAGGGTTTCAAGCTTGTTTCGAGGTAGGTGATGGTTGTGATTCTATGATTGTGTGATGTATGATTGTTTTTGCTTCATTATGATACTTGTATATGTATGAATGTTGCAATGTTGATCACACTTGTTGTAAATGAGATAGATGAATGATGATTGCCATGAAATTATGACTTAAATGTATGATCTTGAGATATACTTGTGTTTTTTATTGTGGTGTGTTGAATGGATCGGTTGTCACGTTTCGGCAGAACTAACTTGGATCAATTTCCATGTTCCGACATAACTATGGGATCGGTTGCCACGTTTCGACATAATTATTGGATCGGGTACCGCATTTCGGTATGCTAACTGTTTGGGTTTGGGCTCCATGAGAGGACCAATGACGTGACTTAATTGTGTATCTTGCGAAATGTGAACTTGTTCGTAATATTAAGAATATTGTATATGTTCGATATATATGCATGTGATTATATTGTTGTCTTGACTTGCTTATGTTGCACTTAGTGGGATAGTCGTTTGATCCTACCAGTACACTGTGGTTGTGTACTGATATTGCACTTGCTCTTATTTTTGTTGAGTACAGGGCATCTTCAAGCGCCTATTGACAGACCTCGCTTAGGATATCAGTGATTATTCGAATTCAAGGGTGAGCCAATTTTTCCAGGCAGCCATGAGTTCTCCTTTCGTCTATGTCCATCATTTCCGAACTTAGACATTTGTTCTAGTTAGTTTCTTAGTTCATTAGTTGGGGTTGTATCCCTTCTTGTTTAAACTTGGTTCATTGTTAGATGTTTTCGTACATTGACTTTCAGGTTCTAGGTTATTTATTCCGCATTATTAGTTGTTAGATCTTGTGTTGAAATTTATGAGAACTTCAGTTTTTTGCTATTATTTCTGCTTTCATATACTTAAATGCCTTAGTTTTTAGATTAGTTGGTTGGTTTGGGTTGTAGTAGTGGTTCTCCCACCAGAGTGTTAGTGTGGGTGTCAATCATGACGGTCTAGATCATGACAAAGGGTGTCCATCATTCTTTTGTTTGTTTGACTATATTTCCTTGAGGTCTGGATGTGCTTAATTACCCTCTGCAAAGGTGGTTAAGCACCTGGATACTGGTTAGTTTCATAAAGACATTAATTTGGTAAAGTAATATTCAGAGTTTATTGCCAAAATAAATAAATAATGAGAATTGCATTAATATCAACCTAGATCAGAACAGTTTGCTAAAGGCCCCAAGTTTGTTTGGTATGAAGGAAAGCATTTGCTGAAAAATATTTTTTAATTTTTTTATGTTTGGTTTGTCAATATTTTTGAAAAAATACGTTCTCTAAGAAATCAAGTTTCTTGAAAATGAGTCCCTTCATCAAAGCAGGGACAACAAGTTACATAGCTGACATTGCAAATTTATTATCTTTTTCCAACACCCCCACCCCCCTCACTTGACCATCCAACTCCTGTCACCCCCAAACCACCATACCCTACCCAATCCCGCTCAAATAGTGTTTTGTATATGTTGGATAACTTTATCATTGGCTTGATTAAAAATGGAATAAAATGATTAGGGGTAAAAATTAAAAATAAATATATGAAGGGAAAGTCCCAAAATAGAATCCCGATTTTCGTTCCCGTATTTGTTGGATATAGATGAGACAGATGGAGCTAATACTCCACTTCAATATGACATAAGCCCCTCCCCCCCCCCCCCCAAAAAATATATCACCACTAGGAGGAGAAACTATTCTTTCATTTAAATCTTATCTCAATTTAATTGTTTTGCGTCTTGACCCAACTTAGAAGGAATATAAAAGTTACTATAAGTAGGTGGTTGTATGTTTTATCGGAACCAATATATACTATTGGTTCAGTCAAAATAACTCTTTCTACCATGATGAGAATTGAGATTCTAGACTTCTATTCTCTCTAATCTTTCATTCGTATTTCTTGAACATCTATTGTAGAAATATTTTGCCCAACTATTTGTTTCGTATTTCTTAAACTTATAATGTGCAAATTACTAGTTGTTTCTGTAAGTTTGTAATTGTTAATTTGCACGTTTGCAGGATATAGTTTCTATCTACCCTATTTTGTCGCCGCCAAACCTAACTCTTGCACAATCCAATAGAGTTTGTAATGCTCTAGCACTTCTTTAGGTATATTAACTTATTTTCCATGTGGACTTTTTCTCAGTGATTCTTGATACCATTTATATTATTCATTTTGTTGGTGATCTTAAAGTAATGAGTTATTGTCAAGAGAGGTATAGATAATTGGATATGTTTGGGTTTGTGTTATATGTATCAAGAGAGGTGGATGGTGAATACAACAAACTCTAAGGTGTTCAAATTTTTATTTTTGTTTTTCTTGAAAAAATATACAGGTTATCAACGAAGTAGTTTTAAGTTTTATTTCTTTCTTGGAGAATGGCAAGTATCACTTCCAATATTTGTTGTTATCATAGTATAAGTGTTTTATGATGTAATTGTATTCCCGCTATGCCTCTGTTAGTTAGTTTTTTGCTAGTCAATATCAAATCTTCTATCCTTCCTATTGAAATAGTTGCTCCTGCTTTCTATTTTGCAGTGTGTAGCCTCTCATCCTAACACCAGAATGTTGTTCCTTGATAGTGAAGATTCTCTTCTTTGTTCTTAAAGTTCTCGTATCCGTTAGTCAAAGGAAATTTGGTCTATTTTGGTATTAAAAAAAAGCCATTTTAGGCTGCACTTTTAGGTGGAATGTCATTGGAAAACTAGAAAATTGTTGCCTAAATTGATTTGTAGTTGCTTGTGAATGCAATTTCTTTTCCATAACAATTTCTTTTCAACACTCCTCATAATTTCATCTCTTATACCACAGGCACTTGCTTAGTGCTTTTCACTTAAATAAAACTCTTACTTACTTGTCGAAAGGAATTCCACTGAAATAAGTCAAAGAATAAGATCCAAATAGTGTCAAATTAATGCTTGTAGAAAAAACAGAATTGGAATTTGATTTACATATGAAGGATCTATACTTGGATTTACCTTATCTATTACTTGTAGAAAAAAGAAAATTATACTTGGGTTGTCTTTTCCTTAGAGTTAACAAATATCAAGTTATAAAGACAATCCTTCCATGGTAGTCACGGATGTCCATAAAGAGTAAGAAACGAAGATTACATGCTTGTTGCCTTGGGTTCATTGAATAGCTAGTTGGTGCATGCAACATAAGAATGTTGTCTTAGATAAATATCCCAGTCCATATTATTCATGTAAAAATACTTTGTGACCTTCAAAAACTTGTAAGAACGTCTTCTCTAAAAAAGCAATAAGATATATGAACTTGTGAATCAGATGAGTTCTAGAGATGTCGATAGACTTTTGTGTGATGATAGTTGTAATTGTTGGGAAAGGCAAGGCACTAACAAAAATGCCAGACAGGATAGCAGCGGAATAATACCCAAATCTAAACTTTTCCTTTTAATTTGAACCAAGAGAAGACAAACCAAATCAAGCAATATGAAGAATTGACAGCAAGTATATCAACCAAACTAAAGCAATAAGATAAGAACAAGCCAATCACACAAGACACAACGATTTACGTGAAAAACCCTTCAATGTGAAGAGTAAAAAACCACAGGACCAAAAGCTCCACTATAAACACCAAGAGTTACAAAATTGTTCTCCAAAATTGGCCACAAAACAAGCACCAAACAACGAGCAACAACAAATCAAGATTGCACCAAAAATAGAGAATTAAAGAAGAGATTTCACCCAAAAATGTGCTACTGTTCACGCCCCAAAATCAGAAGCTACAGACCTCCAAATCCGGTCTCCACCGTTGAATTGCAAGAACCAGATGCGGAGAACTCCCAGTTCAAATTTGAGCACGATCCAACGGTTAACGAAGCGGCAAACTCTGTCTGAAGCAGACTAAGCAGAAAATTTTCAGAAGCAAAAACGGAATTTTTTCTTTTTCTCTCAATCTCTAAAACGAATATCTCTTGATTTTTCTCTTGTGTTTCTGAAAATAAGACCAAATAAGCCTTATATATGCCACATAATATTTGGGTTATGGGCTAAAGTGGGCTGGTCCTAATAAGACTTTTATTTATCCACATAGGAAGGGAAAAAAGATTCTAAACCCAATAATTCTCCCCCTCACAACTATGTGGAGGAGATCGCCATCCTGGCGATCATGCAACAATCCCCAAACTTCCCTCTTGGCAAATCTTTAGTCATCATGTCAAAACCATTATCATTGGTATGGATCTTTTCAAGTTCAAGTAACTTAGAATCCAACACATCTCGAATCCAATGATACCTCACATCAATGTGTTTAGACCGACCATGAAATGTAGAATTCTTGACAAGATGAATAGCACTTTGACTGTCGCAATAAAGCACATACCTCTCTTGAGCACAATCAAGTTCCCCCAAAAATCTCTTCATCCAGATCAACTATTTGCAAGCTTCAACATCAGCAATAAGCTCAGCCTCTGTAGTAGATAAAGCAACACATTTTTGCAACCTAGACTGTCAAGACACAGTTCCTCCTGCAAAAGTAATCAAGTAGCCTGAAGTAGACTTATGAGTATCAACATCACCAGCCATGTCTGAATCAGTGTAACCACAAAGAATAGGCTTCCCTATACCAAAACACAAACTCAAACTAGAAGTGCCACAAAGATATCTCATAATCCACTTTACAGCATTCCAATGCTCTCTTCCCGGATTAGAAATAAAACGGCTAACAATACCAACAGCATGAGCAATATCTGGTCTTGTACACCATTGCATACATCAAACTACCAGCAACTGAAGCATAAGGAACTTTCTTCATATCTTCCTTCTCACCATCACTGGAAGGACAATGTCTAATACTCAATTTGAAGTGCATAGCTAAAGGTGTATTGACAAACTTAGCTTTGTCCATGTTGAATATACGAAGTACTTTTTGAATATACTTCTCTTGTGACAACCACAACTTCTTGGCATCTCTATCACGGACAATTTGCATGCCAAGAATCTGTCTTGCTGGTCCTAAGTCTTTCATAGCACAAGACTTATTCAACTCTTGCTTCAACTATTTAATCCTGCAAGCATTATGACCAACAACAAGCATGTCATCAACATAAAGATTAACGATAATAAAGTCACCATCAGAGAATTTTTGCACAAAAACACAATGGTCTGAAGAAGTCTTCTTGATGCCCTACTAACTCATAAAAGAACCAAACTTCATGTACCATTGCCTGGGAGCTTGTTTTATTCCATACAAGCTCTTCTTCAATTTGCAAACATAATTCTCTTTTCCCTTGACTTTAAAACCTTTCGGCTGCTCCATATAAATTTCTTCATCCAAGTCACCATGGAGAAAAGCAGTTTTAACATCCATTTGTTCAACTTCCAAGTTCAGACTTGCAGCCAAGCCTAGAACCACACGGATGGATGACATCTTCACAACTGGAGAGAATATTTCATCAAAATCAATCGCTTTTTTTTTGCTAAAACCCTTCACAACTAATCTAGTCTTGTACCGTGGAACTGGATTACCATCTTCATGTTTCACCTGGAAAACCCACCTGTTTTTCAAAGCTTTTCGATCTTTAGATAACATAACCAAATTGAAAGTATGATTATCATGTAGAGATTTCATTTCATCCTCCATAGCATCAAACCACTTTTCTTTTTCTTCACTTTCCATAGCCTTATCAAGACTCTCTGGTTCTCCCCCATCAG
Organism: Solanum piurae; assembly: GCA_029582685.1. Lineage (NCBI taxonomy): Eukaryota > Viridiplantae > Streptophyta > Magnoliopsida > Solanales > Solanaceae > Solanum > Solanum piurae. The sequence continues at coordinate 1,325 of JAJOOO010016616.1, read as the reverse complement.
TCAAGAGTACATACTTATTAGAAGAATAACGAGATGAAGGTATTTTCTCTCTAGTAGATCTTCTGAGAGAACTCTCTGGAGCATCAATAATAGTTGGTTGCTGACCAACCACATTGTCTTACACTGGAGCATCAATGGCATACTGGTCATTCTGAATATGATCACCATCTTCAATATCAACTTGATTTTCATCATTTTGAAGATTTTCACCTGGTGGAATAGTCAAAGGCACTGGATCAACATCAATTAGGTTGTCACTACTCTGAGAATCAACTTTCTCAACTTTGTCAAGATCTTCAATTGTTTGGTCTTCAAAAAACACAACATCACGGCTTCTAACAAGTTTCTTCTCAACTGGATCAAAGAAACGATAATCAAATTCATCTTGACCATAACCAACAAAGATGCATTGCCTAGTTTTAACATCTAACTTTGACCTTTCATCCTTAGGAACATGCACAAAGACTTTACACCCAAAAACTTTAAGATGATCATAAGAAACATTCTTACCAGACCAAACTTTGTCAAGGACATCACCATTCAAAGCAACAGTAAGAGATAAATTGATAACATATGCAGCAATATTAAGTGCTTCTGCCCAAAAAGAATCTGGCAGCTTAGCATTTGAAAGCATACATCTAACTCTCTCAACAAGAGTTCTATTCATCCTCTCCGCCAAACCATTTAGTTGAGGAGTTTTTGGAGGAGTTTTCTGATGCCGAATACCTTGCTCTCTGCAATATCTATCAAAAGGGCCAATATACTCACCACCATTATCAGAACGAATGCATTTCAATTTCTTCCATGTTTGTCTCTCAACAAAGGCCTGAAAACTCTTGAACACATCAAGTACCTGATCCTTGGACTTCAAAGAGAATACCCAGAGTTTGCGTGAATAATCATCAATAAAAGTCATAAAACAAAGTGCACCACCATGAGACCTTACCTTAAAAGGACCACACAAATTAGAATGTACCAACTTCAGCAAATCAAGCTTTCTTGAAGGCGGATGACTCTGAAAAGAAACTCTCTTCTGTTTACCTGCTAAGCAATGAACACACTTGTTCAACTTTGCTTGTTTCACTCCAGAAAGCAAATTCTTTTTAGCCAAATTATTTATCCCATTCTCGCTCATATGACTCAGTCTTCTATGCCATAACAATGATGAACTATCTATCATGCCCCGAGCCTACACCCTGGGCGGGACCGGCACCTGGAGACCATTTCTGGCCCCAAGCGAACCCTTGGCCTGGCTTTCTTAACTCAGCGGAAACCTCAACAGAATAACTCAATGCAATGCAATATTACAAAACAACTTAACTTAT
>JAJOOO010016615.1:0-15332 GCA_029582685.1 Solanum piurae | reverse complement strand
GAAAATGGCCTGCTACATCGAGAAATAGTACTGACTAATCCTAACTCCTAAATCAGAGGGTCGAGAAACTCAATACCACTATTCTCAAACAACTTGGATCAGGGCCTTCGTTCTGCACTATTACTGATATGAAAATAATGGTCAAAATCAGATTAAATTGTCAATTGCCTCCATTGGAAATATAGAATTGACTATTGACTTTGAAGGAACTGGAGTTACATCTTCTTTTTCATTCAAGAGCTTTTACGCGTTTTCACGATCTTTTAAGACCGTGAAAAATGGAAAAATTTCTTTTATTAGAAATACATACAAAATTCGTCACTACAAAAAGGATACATTTTCAAGAAATAAGAGATATGCAGTTTAGTGCTTACCTTAATATCAGTTATATCTCCAACAGCAAATATTTTTCTATGACCCTTGATTCTAAGATTTTCATCAACCTTCAATCTTCCAAAATTATCGATACGATCCTTCAAATACGTCTCGCTTAACTACTCTGAACCCGGTGGCTTTCCCGTGCAAAGAAAATGGCAATCCTCTCTGATAGTTTCCCCAGACGAGGTGAAATATGTTCTGTTTCCACCCAAGCTGTTCGTGTTATTACTCATATCGACAGTTGCATCAATTTCACTTCCACATTCTTGTTTTTTAACCACTCTAAACTCTAGTAGTCTGGATCCATCTTGCACCAAAGTTGCCTTCTTCTGAGGAAAATCGACAGTGATTTCTGCAGCAAGTTTAACACTAGTAGGCCACCACCAACAATCAATACTGCTTTTATCTTTTCATTCTCTGCAACAAAGAACCTCACAACATTTTGACTAGTATATTTCAACATTCATCATAAGACAATTGACTGAATCCCGTGAAAACTTGCTAGAGGAGCCGGTTTACAAATAAATAATCTCCGCCTAATGGATACAGAACACCCATGCTTTAGCTTTGTTTTATCATTTCCTGTAAAGGACATCAAAAACAGCCTAGCCTCGCGCAATTTTGACTTGTAATATACAACCTGACAGGACTATCGCAAAAGAAAAGATCTAATCACTAGTATATCTCGACGTACAACATATTCAATGTAATTCCACAAATGGTATTTGGAGAGGGTAAGATGTACACATACTTTACCTCTACCTTTGCGGGGTAAGGAGGTTGTTTCCTGTGGACCCTCGACCCAAAATGAAGAAATAATAGCATGGTGCAAGAATATATGATAAACAAAATTACATTGTACAAAGTAAATGAAGCAACGTATAGTAATATACACTACAAAAAAAGGAAGCTACGCAATTACTAAATAATAATACTAGTACATCTCGAACTCTTTGTGAAATAGTAGAGCAGTCATGATCAAGACAATTGGCTGAATCCCGTGAAATAAAACCTGACAGAAGAGCCAGTTTACGAATAAAGAATCTTTTCTCAACGGATACAAAACACTAATGCTTTAGCTTCTTTTTATCATTTTCCAAAAAAGTTGATAAACTTAGCGAGAATAAATATCTCATACGATTATTTGATTTCATCAAAACTTGCCAAGATAAACGTACAAGTAATTTGCTCGTGGAAAAGCAGACGATATGGTAAATCTAACGAATTAAGCACATATATCTAAACAAATTGATAAATGTTCTTACCTTTAAGAACATGTTGTTAAAAGTGGTTGTTGGCACAAAAGGTGGTATTTATATTTTTAACAAAAATAAACAAAATTGTCTTTTTCAAAAAATACACCAAGTTCAAAAAGGAAACTAATATAATTTTATCCGTCAAAACAAAATAACTTCATGTACTTTTTAACTGGTAATTTATGATATAAGATCATAGTAACTCGTTATTAATTTTCATTTAAATAACGATTAAGAAATTCTAATAAAATAAAAAATATTTGTATTTCTTAGAGCATGTTTGGATTGTCTTAAAAGTTGGTCAAACCTATTTTTAAGTCATTTTTAGTTTTTGAGTATGTTTGACAAATTTAAAAATAACTTAAAATAATTAGTTAAAAAACAAAAGTAGGACTCCCCCTATTTTATTTTATTTTTTTACTTTAAAGCTACTTTTCAGTCTATCCAAACAGGCTCTAATCTTTTTTGAATTGAAGTAGGATGCTATAGAAAATAATATAATAACAATCTATTTATTTGAAAAGAAAAAAAAACAGTTTTGATCATTAAGTAACAATAAGAGTATTTTTGGACCAAACTATTGACGACAATACTAGTTCTAAACTAAACTATTAACTAATAACATTTTTATTTAGTTTTACATAGTTCAAGAATATTTTTAGACCTAGCGGAGCCTGTTTGGTATGCAAGGGGACCTGCTACACTATGAGCAAAGTAGTTATAGCTATATTATTCGTTAGTTAACCTATTTTTTTATTCGTATCCAATATGGATGGATAAAATATTTTATCCATTTTCACCTAACTCATTTTAACCGTCTATATCTGAATTGACCCATTTGTTTGCTGCCCCTAGAGTAGATATTCAATTATCACTACTTTATTGAATGTTTATATATGTTTTCGATTATATAAAGTACATTGTGTTATTTATTAATAATATATAATATTTGCACTTTTCATTTTTGTAATGGTTATATTTTCTTTATAATTTATAGTAAAATTAACTTAAATCTTATATAAAAATAATATAAACGAAAATTAATTTATAAAAATTATATACCAAATTTAAAATTTAAAATCAATATTATAAAAATATTACATAAAATATAATTAAGTATACTGCAAACTTAATAAAAAATATATAATTTGTACATAATACAAATAATAATTAAAAAAAATGATTTAGTGTTGATAAATAGTGGCATCAATTTTAATTGCATCAACCCAATATGAATAGTCTTTTGGAAAAAAGCTAAAGCTATATTCATTGAATAGGGTAAAATAGTGTACAATTAAGTTTTTGGCCTACCTCACCCTCTAAAAGCTGACTTAAAGAGATTGTCTGAGCCTAATAAAGACACCGCCCATCTTATTAATTAACAAATAGAACTATCATTGTGAATACGCCTACCTAGACCATGCATTTTTGTTGTTTCAATTTTTCCAGTGACTTGAGAAAGGGGGATGCGGTTTAGAGTTGCACATGTTCACCCTTGTGCTTTGATAAAATGTATAAAAATGATAGTAAAGTAAGAAGAAATGAAAATAGAACATTATGAAGGCAAAGTGTTGTTGTTGGGTGAAAAGTGAGGAGTACTTTCTATCAAAAAAGGGACAGTTTTGATTCTTTTTTCTTCTATGGCTGTCCACATTCCCCACCCACCCACTCAAAATATATAAAAGACTATTGTTGTTAGGTGAAAAGTGATACTCATGACAATTTAAATTATTACTATTATTTTCCTATAGCTGTCAGTTGTTGACTGTAGAAAACTATAGTTGTACCAATTATAGATCACTAATTATTCTTGTTTGCAAATTACTCTTAGCATTCAACAGGTAAGAGTAAAGTTGTTAGTAAATCAAGATAGAAAAATTTATCTTCTCAAAATCATATTGTGTTTTGATTTGCAGATTTCAGAAATGGAGATTGGCTTAGCTGTTGGTGGTGCATTTCTCTCTTCAGCTTTAAATGTTCTCTTTGATAGGCTTGCTCCTAACGGTGATCTGCTCAACATGTTTCGGAAGTATACGGATGATGTTCAGCTCTTTGAGAAGCTGGGGGACATTTTGCTTGGTTTTCAAATTGTGCTAAGTGATGCAGAGAATAAGCAAGCATCAAATCAATTTGTGAGCCAGTGGTTAAATAAGCTTCAGACTACTGTGGACGGTGCTGAAAACTTGATAGAAGAAGTCAATTATGAAGCTTTGAGGCTTAAAGTGGAAGGTCAACTTCAAAATCTTACAGAAATAAGCAACCAGCAAGTAAGTGATGATTTCTTTCTTAACATAAAGAAGAAGTTGGAAGACACTATTAAAAGACTGGAGGTGTTGGAAAAGCAAATTGGTCACCTTGGCTTAAAGGAGCATTTTGTTTCCACTAAACAAGAAACTAGAACTTCTGTGGATGTTAAATCTGATATCTTTGGTAGGCAGAGCGAAATAGAGGATTTGATTAATCGTTTATTGTCTGAAGATGCAAGTGGGAAAAAGCTGACAGTAGTTCCTATTGTTGGAATGGGCGGCCTGGGTAAGACAGAACTTGCTAAAGCGGTTTACCATGATGAGAGGGTGAAGAACCATTTTGGTTTGAAAGCTTGGTTTTGTATTTCTGAGCCATATGATGCTTTGAGAATAACGAAAGGGTTACTTCAAGAAATTCGCTCATTTGACTCAAAGGATGTCCACAACAATCTTAATCAGCTTCAAGTCAAATTGAAGGAAAGCTTAAAGGGAAAGAAGTTTCTTATTGTTTTGGATGATGTCTGGAATGACAACTACAACGAGTGGGATGACTTGAGAAATCTTTTTGTACAAGGAGATACAGGAAGTAAAATCATTGTGACGACACGTAAAGAGAGTGTTGCCTTGATGATGGGAAATGAGCAAATTAGCATGGACAATTTGTCTACTGAAGCCTCTTGGTCTTTATTCAAAAGACATGCATTTGAAAACATGGATCCTATGGGACATCCGGAACTTGAAGAGGTCGGAAAACAAATTGCAGCTAAGTGCAAAGGACTGCCCTTAGCTCTGAAGACGCTCGCTGGCATGTTACGCTCCAAATCAGAGGTTGAAGGATGGAAACGTATTTTGAGAAGTGAAATATGGGAACTGCCACAGAATGATATATTACCAGCGTTGATGTTGAGCTATAATGATCTTCCCGCACATTTAAAGCGATGTTTTTCCTTTTGTGCAATATTTCCTAAAGATTATCCATTTAGGAAAGAACAAGTTATTCATCTGTGGATTGCTAATGGTCTCGTACTAAAGGACGATGGGATAATTGAAGATTTAGGCAACCAATACTTTCAGGAGTTGAGATCAAGATCATTATTTGAAAGGGTCCCAAATCCTTCTAAAGGGAACATGGAGAATTTATTCTTAATGCATGATCTTGTCAATGATTTAGCCCAAATTGCATCTTCAAAACTTTGTATCAGGTTGGAAGAGAGCAAAGGATCTCAAATGTTGGAAAAAGGTCGGCACTTATCTTATTCAATGGGATATGGTGGTGAGTTTGAGAAATTGACACCCCTCTACAAATTGGAGCAGCTGAGGACATTGCTCCCGATATGTATTGATGTCAATTATTGCTCTCTAAGCAAGAGAGTGCAGCATAACATACTGCCAAGACTAAGATCCTTAAGGGCATTGTCATTGTCTCATTACCAGATTAAGGAGTTGCCAAATGACTTGTTTATCAAATTAAAGCTCCTCAGATTTTTGGACCTTTCTAAGACATATATTAAAAAGTTGCCTGATTCTGTTTGTGGATTGTATAACTTGGAGACACTTATCCTGTCAGGTTGTGATCATCTTAAGGAGCTACCGCTGCAGATAGAGAAGTTAATTAACTTGCGTCATCTTGACATAAGCAATACTTGGCGCTTGAAGACGCCCCTACATCAGAGCAAGTTGAAAAGCCTCCAAGTGCTAATGGGAGCCGAGTTTTTTCTCGGTGGTTTGAGAATGGAAGATTTGGGTGAAGCACAGAACTTGTATGGATCTCTATCTGTTGTAGAGTTGCAAAATGTGGTTGATAGAAGGGAAGCTGTGAAGGCAAAGATGAGGGAGAAGAATCACGTTGACAAGTTATCTTTGGAGTGGAGTAAAAGTAGTAGTGCCGACAATTCAAAAACAGAAAGAGACATACTTGATGAGTTACGCCCACATAAAAACATAAAAGAAGTCGAAATCACTGGATATAGAGGGACAACATTTCCAAATTGGCTAGCTGATCCTTTGTTTCTTAAGCTGGTGAAATTGTCTCTTAGCAACTGCAAGGACTGTTATTCCTTGCCGGCACTAGGACAGCTTCCTTCTTTGAAATATCTTATCATTAGAGGGATGCATGGAATAACAGAGGTGACAGAAGAATTCTATGGCAGTTTGTCCTCCAAAAAGCCTTTTAACTGTCTTGAGAAGCTTGAATTTGAAGATATGCCGGAGTGGAAGCAATGGCACGTATTAGGAAATGGAGAGTTCCCTACACTTGAGCAGCTTTCAATTATAAATTGCCCTGAACTCAGTTTGGAGACACCCATCCAACTTTCAAGTTTAAAAAGGTTTGAAGTTAGTGGTTGTCCAAAGGTTGGAGTTGTTTTTGATGATGCTGAGCTGTTTAGATCCCAAATTGAAGGAATGAAGCAGATTGAGGAATTACGTATTAGTAATTGTAACTCCGTTACCTCCTTTCCTTTTAGCATACTGCCCACTACCTTGAAGAGAATAACCCTATATTGTTGCCAGAAATTGAAATTGGATCCGCCCGTTGGTGAGATGAGTATGCTTCTGGAGGAATTGAGACTGGAGGGATGTAATTGTATAGATGATATATCACACTTAAGAGCACGCAGATTGTTTATATCTAATTGCCACAGCCGTACTAGGATTTTGATTCCTGCTGCGATTGAAACACTCAATATTTGGAGATGTGAGAATGTTGAAAAACTATCGGTGGCATGTGGGGGGACCAAAATGACGAATTTGAGTATTCAGGGCTGTTGTAAGCTGAAGTGGCTTCCAGAACGTATGCAGGAACTCCTTCCATCTCTTAAGACACTGATTCTGCATAATTGTCCAGAAATAGAGTCCTTTCCTGAAGGAGGATTGCCCTTCAATTTACAATTCCTTTATATCAGTGAGTGCAAGAAACTGGTGAATGGCCGAAAGGAGTGGCGTTTACAGAGACTTCCCTGTCTCAGAGAGTTAGCGATCTATCATGATGGCAGTGACGAAGAGATTGAACATTGGGAGTTGCCTTCCTCTATTCAAACACTTACCATATGGAATCTGAAAACATTGAGCAGCCAACATCTCAAAAGCCTCACCTCTCTTCAATATCTAGATATTAAGGGTAATTTACCTCAAATTCAGTCAATGCTGGAACAAGGCCAGTTTTTGCACCTCACTTCCCTTCAAAGTCTACACATCGGGAATTTCCCTAATCTCCAATCACTTCCTGAATCAGAACTGCCCTCCTCCCTCTCTCAGCTGGAGATATCCGATTGCCGTAATCTCCAATCTCTTCCAGTAAAAGGGATGCCCTCTTCCCTCTCTAAACTATTTATTTCAGAATGTCCATTGCTCACACCACTACTAGAATTTGACAAGGGGGGATACTGGCCAGAAATTGCTCATATCCCCACCATACAGATCGATCAGGAATGCCTTTGATGATTAAAACTAATGGTGCTCTCACAAATGTAAGCTTTTCTTTTTCCTCAGAAGCATTCTATTTTTGTTTACTTCCCTTTACTTTTTTGTCAATTCTTTTACTTTTTTGAAATCTTGTTGAGCAGTGTGGTACGTCTATTGCTCAAATCATATATGTTCATTGGCAAAACCTGTAATGATTAAAACGAATGCTGCTCCGATAGATGTAAGTTATTCTATTTCCTTAATATATTTTGATTGTTTGTTAATTCTTTTTGACAAGTGTGTACCATCTATTGCTTCTTTGAAGTCGACGAAATATCTTTAGATCAGGATGAAATCTTTATATTTGTAAAAGAAATCTAGTATAGGTAGGAATTGAGATAATTTGCTCAAGAAAATTGAATGCTTAATATATGTTAGGGTCTAAGAAATGCAACCTCACTTTCTCAATCAGGTAGCCAAGACCTTGATAAGAGTTACATCAAGCTTCAAATTTAAAGAAAGTGAAATCGACTTTGAATGCCTGCTTCCATTATTTATGCCATGTTGTACCACATTGGTTTCAAGTTTGATGCGACTGCATTATTACATCAGTTTTTTTTTTTTTCATATTCAAAGATCCAGAATATTACATCAGTTTTTTGGTTTTGATATGCAGAGAACTTCTAGGATCATGAAGTTTCCTCCAAATTATGTCCATTACTCAACCTTGAGTGACACCTCAGAGCTAGCGAAAGTGAAGGAAGTATATACTGCTCGTGATGAATTGAAGGTTAGATAATAAAATAATGATTTACTGGTGTTTCAGTTACCAAGATGCTTATTTTGTAGTAATAGTTTGCACTCTCATAAATCAGCAAAATAGATTTCCTTCATTGGCACCCTCATCAGTCATCTGTCTGCGAAACAGAGAAATCAACGGTTTCAAAATTCTCTAGAACCCATTTTCATGAGCTTCAAGCCTTCAATTCTGATGGACATCAACAGAGTAGAAGAATTCAACCCAAGTTTTCAATTCCTGCTTCACCTGATAGGAAAGGTACAAATATTTTTTTCTTCTCCCTTTCTTACTGCGGCGCTAAATTGGTTTTGCCCCACTTTGCATCACAATGATGTTGGAGTATATCGGTTTTCTACTGGTATTCAGATACTTAAAATGGAAAATTGCTTTTGAAAATATCGTTTTCATTGTTCGAAAGTTGTTTAAATCATCTGCTGATCCAAAATTTTCATTTTTCTTGATCTTCTTCTATCTTTAGTTTTACATGTCTTCTGATTGAGTTATAATACATGCCTTGATTCTATATGTCAAATGCCTTTATGAAGTGTTTGCTAAGTTGATGTCGCCTAATTCACATTTCACTGAATTAATTTTCTGACCCAAGTTTATGCATATGTTTGCTCTAACGTTGAAAAGGAAAAACGTCGAATGTTATGAATATTTTCTTTTTTTAAGAATACAAAGTCGTGATAAGATAGAAAATTTCGATGGTATTAATTTCAACATGGATCACCGTTAAGTACTTTGCTTGAGGTATAAATTTCTTTTTTCCCTGTTTAGAAATGTTTCCTGTAGCTCCTAATTGTGATGCTTCATTTACACATTTTCAAAATTTCATCTTATAACAGCTATAAAGTGTGTCCGAGTCTATTAAATGTTACAGACTGGGCTCTTCTTTGTTTAATTCACTTTCTTCAATTCAATCGGAAAAATATTCCTCTAAAGGCATATCGATTTTATTATTTTACACAATTTCTGTTTGTGTTACTTTTTCGATTTCTAATTTGTTTTATGAATGTTTTTTACAGTTTCATTTTCGATGCTTCCAAGTTTCAGCAGTCTTGATTCCTGAAGTTTTCCGAGTGAGCATAGTTGTGAGTTGCATGTTTCGCAATTCAATTTCTGTATTATGAATCTTTGATGGACTATGATGAAATTTACTTTTCTTCGTAGAAAAAATATCAAAGAATTATACTACTATACTAATCAGGTTTGTTAATATTGATGCTGCTGATATTTATAATCACTTGCCTATTATGAAATACTAGTTCTGAGAACGTGCACGTTTGACTTTTTTTATTATATAAAATTTATATAGGCCTAATTTATGTATAGAAACATGTGTAATATTAACCCAATTAACTTTAAAAAAACAATAAAATATACATGTCATCATATGCATACAAAATGAAAAAGGTTAAACAAAGCAATATATTAATCTGAATAAGAAAGAATAACCGATAAATTAAAAATTTCATAAGAAAGTCTAGTGGAATAACATTTTATGTCCAATTTATAAAGGAAGAAACTATGTATGCCGTGATAGAATTATCAGCAGCCCAAGAATAATTCATAATTCATAATCAAGCATAATAATAAGTTAATAGATGGTTAAGAGAGCCGACATATGAGAAATATCAATGAAACCCTTACCAGTCACATTGAAGATGAATTAGAAGAAGAGGAGGGGGAGAACATCAATGGATCTAGTCTAGCATGATTCACTCATCTGGCTATTTATAAAATTCTGAAAGCTTACTATTAGAAGTTGAAAAGAAAATATTGAATTGATTTGGGAAAATGATAAGTCATTCTAGAGTATTGAAATAAGTGGCAGTACCAAGGAAATTAATTCATCCATATGTAAACTCAAATACATATTAATTATATTATTGTAAAACTTAATATGATATTCTTAATTAATGATAGAATATTTTATAAATTAGATATTTTATAACATTTTAATTTAATATAGGGGGAAAACAACAATTTAACTTTTTCCTAAATTTCTTTCCACTTTTAATAATATATATGATGATATTATTATTAATGAAAAGCTGACTTTTCAAATTCCTCAGGCATTTTACTATTTCATTAAAAAAAAAGAAGTAGATTTCTAGCATCCCATAATATGTATATTTAATATATAAACTGACTTTTCACATTCTTCAGGCATTTTACTATTTCATTAAAAAAGAAAGTAGATTTTTAGCATCCCATAATATTTATATTTAATATATAATAACTAATAATATATGATTTAAAAAAAAAGTTTTTAGTATAAGGGTAAAATGGTATTTCAACTTTACACTTTAGAGCTTCCCACTTTTAGTAATATATGATATGATATGATATGATGTTGAGGATATTTACAAATTTTATAAGCTCACAAAGGTCTGGTGAATATCAGATGTCTCTGTTTCGATGCTATTACTGTGTTATTTGAATGTGACAAATAGTAGTTGTGTGACTTTATTGTGTAGTGTATAAAATTCATGCTATTTTGATAATTTGGTTGATTCAGGATGAATGTCGATCGTATGATTACATGGATTCACAACCAAATATCAATGTCAGGGTCAGAGCTAGAAAATTTTCTGGAAGGTTGAACTACTTGAAAAAAATAAAAGCTACATTACTGCACACAGTTGCGAGATCAAGAGAAACTTTTTAGATCTGTTGTCAATATTCTTAGCAGTGTAACTCATGTGCACATTCTACAGCAAAAAGTAAGTAGAAGAACTCATTTTTTGGCAATGAAATGGCACCATTTTCTCACACTCAAAATGATCTTAAATTTCATGAATGAAACAATCATATATTACTTAGCTTGAAGCCCCATTTTCTTCCTCGTTTTCCCAACGTATAAATCCTTAGACTTGTTCATCTTGGGGACTAATCCAATGATCGTCGTGAATGAAAATTGAGCCACTACTTTGAGGCTCGTATATTGCAAGTTTGCTTTCTTTTCCTCCGCTCATCAAAAGTTTCAAGTTCTTCGCGGTCATTAGAGCATGTTTTTGAGTTGAATATCCTTGTTTAAGTTCCTGATAGCAAAGAAGCATTAGAATTCAATTGAATAATAATAACATACACAGTATAGTCCCACAAGTGGAGTGTTTACACAGACTTTATCCCTACCCTGTCAAGTAAGAACTCAGTTGAATAATAGAATCAAAACTCAAGTAATAGATTGCTGCTTCAGGTCCTCTGGCTACTGCTATATTATCAAATTGTCTTCTAAAATCGACATATATATTCTTTAAATGTAGTTTCTCTTGCAACAACAACGACAAATCCTTATGTTTCTATGACCCTTGATTCTAAGATTTGTATCAACCTTCAATCTTCCAAAATTATCGATTCGATCCTTCAAATACGTCTCCCTTAACCACTCTGAACCCGGTGGCTTTGATCCTGTGCAAAGAAAATTGGCTGAATCTCGTGAAATTACTAGTACATCTCGACATATTTGTAAAAGAGTAGAGCAGTCACGATCAAGACAATTGACTGAATCTCGTGAAATTAACTTAAATCTAATATAAGAATAATATACCCTTTAACTTGGCATCAACTCACATTTATGCCCTCCAACTTTGAATGTGCACGAGTAGGTACTTAAACTTGTATAAAGTCGAATAAATAAACACAAGTGTCTTACGTGACATCTTACATGACAATTTCATTTTACGTGGTGTCGTGTGTGTATTATGCCACGTAGGACTCATGTATCTATTTGTTCAACTTTATACAAGTTAAAGCGTCTACTTGTGCATACCCAAAGTTGGAGGATATCAATCTGAAATGAGGTCAAGTTGAAGGCCATACTATTCAAAATTCAAATTTCATAGGGTTTGAAGTTTAAATTCCATTGATGGATAGCGTTACAATTTTAGTGCAACACAATGGAACTTGATATTCAAACAACCACTATAATAATTATCACATTGATGCAATTCTAGTCAAATTCCACTTCCAATTCATAGATCTAGTCACAAATTTCCCTTTTTATCCTTGGCGGAATGTAATGGATGATTTTAGATATATAAAGAAAATGTATTTATTAGTGTAAATTTACTTCTTTACCCTTGGTCTTTCTTTGTCTTCACATTTCTGTATAGTAGAAAAATACAAGAGGTCATTTCTAGATAATTTAACATCTAAAATCATCCAAACAATGATCTACCTGGCCTCAACTATTAGCGAGTTTTAATTATTATTTTTTCTTGATCGGATTTTGGTAACGATAGATTCTTTGCTTAGTTGGAGAAAGTTTTATTTCCAATATAAATATGTGAATTTTGGTGGTATGTGGTCCCCACTAAATTATAGGTCAACTCTTTTTCCCTTTTTAAAATAGGAATAATACATTAAACAATTTCATAGCACACGTTAGAACTTACTATATATGGTTAGAGTAATTATTTAATTCTACACAATAACTCCACATTATTGCCACTATACCAAAAAGTCAATCCTCCCAATTTGAAACCATCCATTTACTCCAACCTACCCAATAACTTGAAGCTTGAGGCAATCCTCCCAATTCGAAAAGTCTTTTTCTGAACATATGACATGTATTTATTGATTTATTGTAAATAACAAATACTCTTTTCTGTCTTTAATTACTTGTCCATTTTTCCTTTTTTAGTTGTTCCTAATTACTTATCCATTTTGACAAATTATTTTTACATATTATACCCTCAATTAATTACTATGAAAAAGATAGAACTTCTTGAAAATCTTAAATTTTTAATTCACCCACTTCATAATTAATAGGGGTAAAATGATAAACTCCCTATGTCAATTATTGTTTTCTTAATAGGTGTACTTTTTAAAATTTTGTTGAATCTTTGCTTAATATTTCTATTGAGTTAAATATTAGACATTGGTAGCTTTTGCTTATATACCTACTATTATCAAGGTATGTGGTCCCCACCAAACTATAGGTCAACTCATTTCCCCCTTTTTAAAATAGGAATAATACATAAACAATTCTTAGTACACGTTAGAACTTAATATAAGCTTAGAATAGTTATTTAATTCTACACCATAACTCCACGTTATTGCCTCTTTACAAAAAAAAAAAGCCAATCCTCTCAATATAGCTTGAGGCAATCCTCCCAATTTGAAAAGTCTTCGCGTGAACATATGTCATGTATTTATTAGTTTATTGTAAATAACAAATACAAATAAGTTTTCACCTTATCTGAATTTGCTTGGGATGTTTTAGCTCTCACTATCAAGAGAAACTTTATCACAACAATTCAAGCTCGAAACCTCTAATTAAATACGATAAAATTATATATATAAAGAAAATTATATGTAACAAAACAACTACAAGGGAGAACTTTTAATCATTTCACTGTACCTCTTGATGTTATCAAATTCCCAACTTGATATGTTTTCAAGTATAAAAAATATTATGAAGACAGAGTCTTGTTGGGGGGAAAAGTCATACTCATGGAAAAGACAGCTTAAATTTATTTATTTTCCTATAGCTGTCACTGTAGAAAACTTTTGTTGTACCATTCTTGTTTGCAAATCACTCTTAGCATTCAACAGGTAAAGTAAAGTTGTTAGTAATTGAACATACAAACATTTATCTTCTCTAAACTATTGTTCTCACTTTACTTGTTTTGCTTTGCAGATTTCAGAAATGGAGATTGGGTTAGCAGTTGGTGGTGCATTTCTCTCTTCAGCTTTGAATGTTCTCTTTGATAGGCTTGCTCCTCACGGTGATCTGCTCAACATGTTTCGGAAGCATAAGGATCATGTTCAGCTTTTACAGAAGCTGCAGGACATTTTGCTTGGTCTTCAGATTGTGCTAAGTGATGCAGAGAATAAGCAAGCATCAAATCGACACGTGAGCCAGTGGTTTAATAAGCTTCAGAGTGCTGTAGACGGCGCTGAAAACTTGATAGAAGAAGTCAATTATGAAGCTTTGAGGTTTAAGGTGGAAGGCCAGCATCAAAATCTTGCAGAAACAAGCAATAAACAAGTAAGTGACCTCAACCTGTGCTTGACTGATGAATTTTTCCTTAACATAAAGGAGAAGTTGGAAGAAACCATTGAAACATTGGAGGTGTTGGAAAAGCAAATTGGTCGCCTTGGCTTAAAGGAGAATTTTGTTTCGACTAAACAAGAAACTAGAACACCTTCAACTTCTTTGGTTGATGATTCTGATATCTTTGGAAGGCAGAGTGAAATAGAGGATTTGATTGACCGTTTATTGTCTGAAGATGCAAGTGGAAAAAATCTCACTGTAGTTCCTATAGTTGGAATGGGCGGCGTGGGTAAGACAACACTTGCTAAAGCCGTTTACAATGATGAGAAGGTGAAGGACCATTTTGGTTTGAAAGCTTGGTTTTGTGTTTCTGAGGCATATGACGCTCTCAGAATAACAAAAGGTTTACTTCAAGAAATTGGCTCATTTGACTTGAAGGATGTCCACAACAATCTTAATCAGCTTCAAGTCAAATTGAAGGAAAGCTTAAAGGGAAAGAAATTTCTTATTGTTCTGGATGATGTGTGGAATGACAACTACAGTGAGTGGGATGACTTGAGAAATATTTTTGTACAAGGACGTATGGGAAGTAAGATCATTGTGACGACACGTAAAAAGAGTGTTGCCTTGATGATGGGAAATGAGCAAATTAGCATGGACAATTTGTCTACTGAAGCCTCTTGGTCTTTATTCAAAAGACATTCACTTGAAAACATGGATTCTATGGGACATCCGGAACTTGAAGAGGTCGGAAAACAAATTGCAGCTAAGTGCAAAGGACTGCCCTTAGCTCTGAAGACGCTGGCTGGCATGTTACGCTCCAAATCAGAGGTTGAAGAGTGGAAACGTATTTTGAGAAGTGAAATATGGGAGCTGCCACACAATGACATATTACCAGCGTTGATGTTGAGCTACAATGATCTTCCCGCACATTTAAAACTATGTTTTTCCTTTTGTGCAATATTTCCTAAAGATTATCCATTTAGGAAAGAACAAGTCATTCATCTGTGGATTGCCAATGGTCTCATACCACAGGAAGATGAAATAATTGAAGATTCAGGCAACCAGTACTTTCTCGAGTTGAGGTCAAGATCATTATTCGAAAGGGTCCCAAATCCTTCTGAAGGGAACATAGAGAATTCATTTTTAATGCATGACCTTGTCAATGATTTAGCCCAAATTGCATCTTCAAAACTTTGTATCAGGTTGGAAGAGAGCCAAGGATCTCATCTGTTGGAAGAAAG
>JAJOOO010016614.1:0-20029 GCA_029582685.1 Solanum piurae | reverse complement strand
GCAATGTTTTCTTGGTAAAGAAAGTTTTAAATTCCTTATGGTTTTAGTGTCTATGCGATGAATGAATGCTAAGAGGCTTGTATTAGACCTCTTCGAGGTCGAGTACGCCGGTTACGACTAGGGGGTGCTCCCGGGTCGTGACATCTTTCTACGCTCCTCCAAATTCTCATCTTCAACTTGTTTGGCCTTGATCTCCTCAATGAACGTGGCCTTCACTTCAATACTAGCTAACACCCCACCTCTTTCTGAGATGCCCAATTACATAAATTTAGACTCCAAGGTCTGAATTTCCTTAGCCAAAGGTCGCTTGGTTACACTCAAGCAAGCTAAACTACCCATACTCACTACTTTTCGGCTCAAAGCGTCTGCCACCACATTAACCTTACCCGGTCGGTATTGAATGGTGATGTCATAATCCTTATGTAACTCCATCCACCTTCTCTGTCTCAAATTCAGATCCTTTTGAGTGAACACATGCTGCAAACTACGATGATCAGTAAACACTTCACACTTAACACCATAGAGGTAATGCCGCCAGATCTTAAGAGAAAACACTACCGCTACTAACTCCAAATCATGTGTTGGGTAATTCTTTCTATGCACCTTCAATTGACGCTATGCATAAGCTATAACATTCTTATCCTGCATTAACACAACACCCAAACCTGAATGTGAAGCATCACAATAAACAATAAAATCCTTACCTTTTACCGGTAATGCCATAATAGGTGCGGTGGTCAAGAGAGTTTTGAGCTTTTGAAAGATCTTCTCACATTTTTCAGTCCATTCAAATGGTATCTCCTTTTTGGTCAAATTAGTCAAGTGAGTGGCAAGAGAAGCAAAGTTTTTCACAAATCGACGATAATAGCTAGCGACCCTAACAAAACTCCTAACTTCCATCACAGAGCTTGGTCGAACCCAATTCTTAACTGCCTCAATCTTTTGAGGATCTACCATTACTCTTTTTTTTGAAACTACTTGTCCCAAAAATGCCATAGAAGTCAACCAAAATTTACATTTAGAAGATTTTGCATATAACTTTTGCTTTCCAAGAACACCCAAAACAATACGAAGATGGTCGGCATGCTCTTCCTTACTTTTCGAATAGACCAAAATATCATCAATAAAGACTATGATGAAAGAATTAAGAAATGGTTTGAACACCCCATTCATTAAACTCATAAAAGCTGCAGGCACATTAGTTAAACCAAAAGACATAACCAAAAACTCATAGTGCCCATAGCGGGTTCTAAACGCCGTCTTGGGCACATCCTCATGCCTAATTTTCAACTAATGGTAGCCAAACCTTAGATCAATCTTTAGAGAAAACCGATGCACCTTGCAATTGGTCAAAAAAATCATCTATTCGAAGCAAATGATACTTGTTTCGAATAGTGATCCTATTCAATTGTCGATAATCTATACACATCCTCATACTACCATTTTTTTTCTTAACAAACAAAACTAGTGCACCCCTTGGGGAAGCACTAGAATGAATAAATCTCTTATCAATAAGCTCTTGGATTTGAGCCTTAAGCTCTCTTAATTCTGCTGGAGCCATGCGATATGGATGGATAGAAATGGGACGAGAACCAGGTTCTAAATCAATGCAGAAGTCTATATCCCTATCTGGAGGCATACCAGGCAAGTCATTAGGAAATACTTCTCTAAATTCTGACACCACAGAAATAGACTCAATAGATGGAGTCTCAACCTCAACATCCCTAACATGAGCCAAATAAGCCAAACAACCATGCTCTACCAATTTTCTAGCCCGAATAGAGGATATGATCTTAGCTTGCTTAGGCTTGTACACCCCTTCCCACTCTAATTTTTCCCTTCCCAAAATTTCTTGAGTGATAGACTTAGTATTACAATTAAGCACAACATAATAGGGGGACAACCAAGTCATGCCTAATATTATATCAAAATCAGTCATATCCAAAATTACTAAATCAGCCCAAGTCTGAAAACCCATAAACAAAATAGGACAAGCATGATAGACATGGGTGACTATGTATGACTCTCCAACTGGGGTAGAAACATGGATGGCATCAAGTATATCATAAATCATATCAAACTTTGAGGCGAATCTCACAGATACATATTAATAAGTAGAACCTGGATCAAATAACACATTAACCATCTGATAAAAAACAAGAATAGTACCATCACTGCGTCAGACGCCTCTACCTTATTCTTGCCCAAAAAGGCATAACACAGAGCCGTATCATCTTGGCGAGCCACTTCTCTGCCTGGTTGCACGTTACCCTTGCCTGCATTATCATTTTCTCTACCTCCACGGCCTCACTGATTACCTCCTCGCCCACCCTGTGGACGCCCTCAACCATTATTACCATTTCCCATGAGTAACACTGCTCTAGACTATTGCTGCGCAGAATCTAGCACACGTGGGTAGGGACAATCTCTTCTCATATGCCCAGGTTCACCACAGTTGTAACATGTATGATCAAAAAATGGTTTGTTGCCCATCGAAGGCGCGACTCTCTGGCTATCCTGATCAAATTATGTGATGGAGTTCCTGAGTAATTACCTATAGAGGCGGGCATAGCAGACTGAATTGGCTTGGCTGCAAGCGTTGGCCTTCCGTACCCTCTGGAGTAAGAACCTTGAAAGTTACCCGAGTTCTTGGCCCTTTTTGCCAATGCCTTAGCTTGACCATCTCGCCTCACTTCCTCCACTTTCTTAACATAGTCTGTTACCTCATTGAAGCTCCTCCCTGCAGAAGTCATATGAACAGATAATACTTGCAAGTCAGAATTTAGTCCCCTAATAAATAACCGAATTCTCTCTTCCTCAGCAGTCACCAATTGAGTAGCATATATAGACAAAACATGGAACTTGGCCTCATAAGCTGTCACAGTCATACCACCTTGCTCCAAAGCCATGAACTCATCCTTCTTGCGATCTCTCAAAGTTCTAGGCACATACTTCTCCAGAAATAGAGCATGAAATTGGGTTCAAAAGAGTGAAGGTAAAGTAGAAGATATGCATTCCATATAAGCTCTCCACCACTGCTTAGCCTCACCCTGAAAGGACACGAACTCAACCCCATGCTGATGGACAATCCCCAACTTATGAAGCCTCTCATAGCAATCTAAGATAAACTCATAAGCATCCTCATTCTCAAAACCAAGAAATACAGGAGGCTTTAGCTTCAAAAACTTAGTCAACATCTCATGCTCATTACCAGTCATAACAGAACCCAACAAAGGATGGAAGAAAACATCATTACCTCCAGTCCCACCCACCTTGGGTGTAGTGCTAGAAACAGGGGGATTAGTAGGATCTTGAGTTGCTTGAGCAAAAGGAACCACTCCAGGACCAACCAACCCTTTCAAGAATGACATGATCTGTCGAGCTAACATTGGGTCTATGGGAGGAACATCGGTAGTCTCAGCCTGTACCTCTTCTTATTGTCCCACATCCTCAATATTCTCAACATCAACATTCTCTTCTATATCTTCATGATGCGCAGGAGGGTTCTCATTCACTGAAGCATTCTCAACAAGAGCTCCATTCCTAGCAGGCGCTACTCTTCCACTGCCTCTACCCCTAGCTCTTCCTCTACCCCTGCCTCTACCGTGACTTCTCACTGCAGATTCCTCAGCTGGAGAATTGATGGGAGCTACGGGCCTGACGCCGTTGAATCTAGTGTTAACCATCTGTAGACAGAAGAGTGAAGGAGGTTAGATACCAATTTGAATCGCCAGATACCAATTAGAATCAAGTCATAGCACGAAAGGAGACAAAAGAAAATAGAGAGATTTCCTAGAGTCCTATAGCCTCTCAAAGAAAAGTAAAGGCGTCCCTGTACCGTTCCACAAAACTCTACTAGACTTATTTTGGTACATTGAGATCAACGAACCTAGGCTCTGATACCAACTTTGTCACGTTCGAGACCGTTGTGATTGACACCCACACTAACTCTTCGATGGGAGAATAACTACTACAACCCAAACCAAGCAACTAAACCAAAAAAGTAAGATTTAAGCATACAAAACAAATTAAATACTACAAAAGAAATAGGGAGTTCCCATAAACTCCAACAAAAGTCTAACAACGAACTAAACAATGTGGAAGAAATAACTAGAACCTGAAAGTCAAGGTTTGAGACAATCCTAGAACCATTGTAAACCTTGTGCTCTTATACCATGTTTGTCACGACCCAGGGGTACACTCTAGAAGTAACATGGCATACTTGACCCCGAAGGGGGTCTCATACAAGCCCTTAGCATATCATAACATAATATAATAGAAAAGTATGGAAAATTTTAAAACTTTTTCCATACAATCGAAGTCTTTTGTGAAAACAAGCGGAAGTCTTACTACACTTTGTGTCAAACCATCTAAACTTAACTTTGAATAAAATCTTTGGGACACAGCCCATACAATAGTCTCAATATGAAAATAAAATACATAAAGAAAATAGTGGCTTTGTCCTCGAATCTATGAGGACTCACCAAATCTTCAACTCCTTGCTCCTTAGAAGCCTATCCTCAAGAATGGAACTCAAATCACCGAACCCTACATTTGATAAGAATGTAGGCAAAGTATGCGTTAGTACAAAATGTACTAAATATGTTAGCTAGCATAACATCATAAGAGCATAACAAAAGTGTTAGCCAATATAAGACACAAGTCACAAGCGTAAGAGACAATAACATAATCATAGGCATAATCTCCAACATAGGAAATACCACATATTCATAAACTTAGTCCACACTCAATCCCTCTTAACATAGTAGAAACTTCATAAGTAACCTTCAAGTTATACTTGTGCAATGCATAGAAGAGACCCCATAATGCCATCTAGGCTAAGTATCACTTTTGGGCCATCATACCTCTTTATCATATTTGATCTTATCATTTAGCTTACTACTCATGGACAAGGGAATCTATCACCTTTAGTAAATCATATCATGGAAGGAAACTATGGCTAAAATCCATCAAACATACATCATATGCATAAGCCATAAGCATATTCATTTCATAGATCATCATAACGTAAAAGGAACATACCATAGGTACCTTCAAAGCATACTTGTGCCATGCATGAGTAAGATCCCATAATCCTACTCACATTAAGTAAAGATGCTTAGGTAATCATAGTTCATAATTCATATTACTACCATATTGGGGACATAAGCCTTAACCGACATAGACCATGTGAGCTTAGCATGGAATCCGGTGTCTACCTAACACCGAAAAGGGGTTGTTCTACTTGCCGATGGTAGAACCATACTCTTAGCTTAGGTGGATCCAATAGCTAAGTAACCTGCGAGGGCACACAGTTTATGTGATAAGGATATTACTTCTAGAAACTCAGATTCAACTAAAGTAGAAGGTTTCCATCTCATGAGATACATACATTTGGGAACCCAGACTCAACTAGTGTAAAATGAACCCATTTGGAAAGCCGGACTCAACTAGTGTATAAGCTTCCAAGGGGAAGCCGAACTCAACTATCGTATAAGCTTCCATCTCATATTCATATCCACTCGGTGCTAGGTATTAAGTCCCATTGAGTTCACATTAAGTCTTGACTTAAGTTCATAATTGTGGAAGAATGTCTTGACACTCAATCCAACATAACTCATACTAAAGATCATAGATTAATTAGGTGAGACTAGTCTTCCAACATTACAATCACTACATGTGATAAACCTTTCACATCATATCATATTCATGCATAAATGTGTACATAAGGATAACCTTTCAAAAACACAACATCTAAATTATGAGCATATTAATTTACTCTCAAAATGTTTCTAAAGCATGTACTAAACTTCATACAACATGCATAATATGATATGTTTCTTTAAGGGTCAAATCTCATATCCAATCATCACACCTAGAATGAGTACATTAGGCATGGATATATTCCTAATCATATCAAATTAGCATATTTGGAATGACTACATTAGACATGGATATATTCATAGTTCAAGTAGTCCAATCACTACAAGAATAATCTCATACTTCACCTCCTTGAGGTTCAAAGCTTACTTTCAATCATCATACCTAGGGTTCATGCACTAGACATGGAATTCATCCTAACTCATGTGATTCTATCATTTTATTCATTCAACCATTCATGAGGTAGATTAGGTAGGTAAGGTTCTTCTACAACAATTCTATCTAATAGTCTACCATCATCACGTCAGCTTCCCTCTTAGGGCCTTAACATACATAAGTCATCATATTAGCTTTACCTTTTAAACCCTAGAAATCAACATTCAAGACTACAAGACTTACTCTCAAGGCTTTACTTCTTCCAATCATCATACATACCTAGATTTCAAGGCATTCTAACCACATGCTTCATTATTAAATGATTCTAGTCATAATTCAACATAAAGGTTCAACTTCAAGCTTTACTAGTCATGATCCATCATATATAATATAATATAATTCAATTCATATTTGTATTCTTTCATTCATGAACAATTACTATACAAGTCATCAATTCTAGAAGATTATCTATGGATCCTCAACTTCACTTTTCATGGCATAAATCCACATTACTACAATTTCATCAATTAGACTAGGGTTAACCATGGAAAACATATAATATATTAATTATAACATAATTCAATGCTAAATCAATCATAAACAAGTATTATCCACTCAATTGGAATCATACTCAACACTACCCACAATATAGGATGAAGCCCTAGCTAGAATTGGGTTTTGTCTTCACAATTGGGGGAAATCTAGAGGGCTCTATGGATGGAAGAATCCATAGATGAATAAGCTAACATAACTTGATTATAAATCCCTCATAATTCTTGCATCAATGGAGGAATTTTCCCTAATTTGCTTCTCTTCTTCTTCTTCTTCTTTACTTCTAGATAGAGAATTTCATGGAGGGAATTGGGTTTGTTTTGGGGGTCTTGGAAGAATGAATTAATTGATTTAGTTTAGGGGTCTATTAGGTTTATATAGGTGGTCTAATTACTAATAAAGCGACACCACTTAACCCCCCAACTAATAATTAATTAACCCCTAATTCTCCAAGTTAACAACTTAAAAACTAAAACTGCCCCTACCCACGAGACCCCAACCCACGGACAGTGGGTGGGTCTACGGACTGTACTGGTCCTTCGTGGGTGGGGTACTGGAACCTGGCTGGAACCCCTTGACCCATGACCCTCCCTCACGGGGTGTGGGTCCCCTTCGTGAGTGGGCTGTTTTTTGACAGCTTTTGGGGCTGTTTTAGGGTCCTCCTCAAGGACCCCTTGGTTGGTCTTTGGGGAGTCGTACCTTGAATTTTAACCCCTAAACCCCTCATTCTAAGTACGGGAAGTCATTTTATGATTCTACCCCTCACGTCGAACTCCGAAACCTTCACGTAAAGCTCTAGAACCCTTACGAAATGCTCTAGTTTTGACCTACTAGTTTCTGGGGTATTACATCTCCAATGCCCCACAATCTAGTTAAATGAAGTAATCACAATAAAATTTTGGAAATAACAACTCCCAATTCATACATTTTGAATAATAGGTCAGTCAACTCAAAAACCCAATTCCAAATATGAGGTTTGAATCTGAAAATATTTACTTGTAACATTACTCAAGGCATTTGAGACTCATTGGTGTAAGCCATTACGAGAAACGAGTTAAAATTAGTTCATAATCAGCATTTCACATTAGAACTCATGTTCTTGAAAAACCTTACCATTTTCCGATCAAAATCCCATGCTTTGATGTTAAAATCAATAAATAGTTAAAGGTAAATAAAGTTAATTTTAGGGTCACAAAAACTTATCCAAATGATTTAGCATAAGAAATCTTTTCAAAATCTCCTCCGAGTGTTTTACAAAGCTCAAAACAGGGAAAATGGCTAAGACTCCAAAAATGGTAGGTCTAAAACCCTCTTTGATGTCGCAAAAGCGTAAATTACTTTGCAAAAGTGAACCCAGAGAAAATATGACCTTCGTGATCGCAAACATACCTTCTCTAAAGTGAAGGTCACGATTGTGACACTCGCTATCATGATTGTGAAGGCCAGGGGGACTGAAATCTCGCAAACGCGACCAATTCATAGCTAAAGCAATGCTCGCTTAAGTGAGTTGTCCATAGCTAAAGCGAAGCACAAAGTCACCACAAAATATGAGCTAACTCTCACATCATCGAAAGTGTCACGCCTCGAGCCTACACCCTGGACGTGGCCGGCACTCAAAGACCATTGCTGGACCCCAAGCGAACCCTTGGCCTGGCTTTCTTAACTAAGCGGAAACCTAACTCAACAGCGTAACTCAATGCAATGAAAGGTCATAAAACAACCAACTGATAAAATCTACCAAAGGAAAACTCGAGTCTCAAAAATAGAATACTATATATATACATAGATGAGAGACTCAAAACTAACTGACTGACTGTCTATGAAGCCTCTAAAATACTGAGATGGATGTTGGGACAGACCCTGCAACATCCTAATAAAACAAAACTAAGAGAACAAAATAACCGAGTCCTCCGGAAAGCAAGGAGGCTCACCACTGACTCTTGAGTGCACAACTGGATCAACGGCATGCTGGATGCTGATCTTGGGTACCTGTGTCTGGATCATAAATAAGATGCAGGACAACTGGCATCAGTACATGGAGTGTACGAGTATGCGAGCTGGACCGCTAAACAACAACTTAAGCTCGAAAGGAGTACAAAGAAAACTTACCTTGGCTCTGTTCAACTCATGAATAACTGAACTCAATATAATGCAATAAGACACATGCAATATATAAAGCTTGTAAAACTATTTAAAACATGACGTCAAATTCATATTTATAATATCATAAAATACCATGCTTTCTCTCAAAGTCTACTTGTGCAATGCATGAATGAAGTCCCATACCCCCATCCATACTAAGCAGAACCCCTCGAGGAACCATGCAATTTCTACTGTGGGAGTTTCTCTAATCGAGAACCACCGCTATGAATTTAAGTGGTGATACAACGTTTTACCTCACGTTGCCCAAGGACCATCCTATACCTTTCCGTGATATAGGAAGCTAACTTAACTTTAACTTAGTGGATCCACTAGCTTAACTTTCGTGATCATCTAAAAAGTATGATCCGTTAAATCCCATGTTTGGCTACATGGTTCTTATGGAGAGTTGAGTTAATATGAACTCGTGTCCCCACTTCGGTGCTCAAGACTACTCCCAAAAATACTTTAGCTCATAAGTGTTTTAAACACATCTTTTTTTAGTTTGAGAAAATTGCTCAAAGCTACCCTCTTAAGAGAGGTAATTTCTCTTGAAAACTCTTTCTAAAAAGAACATATCAAAACCATATTTTAAATATGATCATTGATGACTCGGGAAGCCATGCTACATAAACATTGATGGTATATCTAGAGACCATACTGTTTAAGCATTGATGACATACTCGATTGTCATACTAATCATATTTTAGAAACTCTTTCGTAAAACTCATCTTTTTCTTAAAAGAGATAGTACTCAAACTGCTCAAAACTTTTTTTTTTGAAATCTCAGTTTCCTCTCATCTTAAATGTGAAAACATTTATAAACTTCTTTGGGAATACTTAGTTCCCTAATAACTTTTGAGAAAATGAACTCAACTTAATACTCTTGGCTTAACTTGAAACTCTATACTCTTTACTCAACTTGAAACTCTATACTCTTTACTCAACTTGAAACTCTATACTTTGCTTGAAACTTGAAACTTGAAAATTGAGCCTTAACAAATGAAGTTAAAACATTCAGTGAAGACTCTTGAAAACCTTAAAGACTTGCTTCGCTTCGACTTACTCTTAACTTCTAAGCTTGACTCTAACTTCACTGGACTTGATCCTAACTCGCCTTGAATTAGATTATGGATTCAAGGTATATGATCACATGTTCATGGATAAGTTCTTGACATTTAGACGTACCTTGAAGTGTTGGAAACAACTAGGCAACATAGGTACAATACCAAGGAACATGTATGAAAAGATGGGGAATGAATGGGAAAGATTGGCGTCCTTGGCACTCTGAGAGGTGCGGGGCGCCAACCCTCGAAGTTCAGAAGACCTGATGGGGCGTACTTGAAGGCGCGGCGCCCCAAGGGTGGAAGTTCAGAACTCTTTTTGGGGCGCGCCACCACTTTCCCTAGAAAACTTGACTTTTCTCCTTCATTTCTCTAACTCTAAACCTTCTAAACTTCAAGGTTTCCAGCCCCAAACACTTAGAATCATAAACCCCTCAAGATACAATAGATTTCAACTCAAAAACACAACCGGAAACATGTCCCAAATCAACAAGGAACCTCAACAACACAATCAACAACATCAACAACACAACCAACAACTTCATCAACATAACCAATCTTTTATCGGAATTAAAACGAGTTTGGCGTGTGGGGGAAAGAACCAACCCCACACTATGAACTCACATACCTAGTAGGGATCACCCCCGACGATATCCACGATGATCCTTGATGAAACCTTGCTTGATCTTCTCTTTCTCCTCTTCTTCTCCTCTTCACTCTCAAACCCTTACTCTCACTCTTTTTAAAGAGGGAAAAAACTGATCTAAAATCAGCCTAACACATTAATATAACCAAAAGAATTGGTTAACCAAAAGAATTGGTTAGGGAAAAGACCAAAATACCCTTACAATATTCGGACTGACTTCCCTGCCAACTGCCCAACTTCCAAAGGGCATAACTCACTCATACGAACTCGGAATCGAGCAAACTTGACGGCGTTGGAAAGATCATTCCACGAGCTTCGCAAACAAAACTGGAACTACACCTAACTCATCCTGAACTAGGAGTTATGACTGCTCAAAGTTGGCCAAAAACTCATTGTTTTCCATACTTGGCTAAATTTCCAGATTTTTGAATTCTTTCCAAAAATGACTAATTCCAATTTCAAGCCTCTTCCTAGTTATTTCAAATTGCCGGATGTTACAGAAAGGACCCTCAGAATTAATTTAGAATCCCATACACACAAACCATATATGTAAATCAACTATACTCGAGGTTCTATACTTAAAGGAACCGTTGAAACACGAATCTAGGGTCTTCTTGACCCAACATCCATGTAAGTTATAGGAAATGAACATAAAACCTAAAAAATTTAAATCATGCTCGTGACTTCTATAAATTCAATATAGACCTCACCTAGGCTTAAAATCATCCCCCAATCAACATAACTCTTATATTTGCGATCGAGTATCCGAACACCGAAAGTTGATCAAAGTAGATCAAAAGGCTAAAATTCCATAATTTTCCAACTTAGAACCTCAAATCCTCAAAAATACTTTCAATATGAAACGGAGAACTCTCCCAGACAAATTTTCACATTCGGGGACTAATGGAATTGATGTAATTCCATTTTGATACTTGAAAGTCCAAAAGACATCAAAAACCACTTCTTAGCAAATTTAGCCTTTCAAAATCCAAAATTTCGCAAAATTTAAAACATATAACTCAAAACTTGAAACAAAATTCAAAACTGATTCAAAAATGACTCTAGAAAATTTTGGGAGGTTTAAAATGGTAATTTTATGAAAATTTCCAAAAATGACCTTACGGGTAATTTCATCATCCACAACTAAATACTATGCTTGTACTCAAACATAAAGTAAAATAAAGTACCTATGCCTCGAAAAGCTTAGGACATCTCTCACGCATGACAAACTATGTCTCCCAATACATCTAAATTATTAGAAACCATATGGGACTCATCTAGCACATACTTCCGAAGCAAAGACACATGAAACACAAGATGCAAAATTGACAAGCTAGGTAGCAAGGCTAGCTTATAGACAACATCTCCCACTCAACTCAAAATCTCAAAAGGTTCAATGAATCTAGGGCTAAGATTGATCTTCTTTCCGAACCTCATCATACTCTTCATGGGTGACACTCGTAACCAAACATGATCACCCTCCATAAACACTAGGTCTCGAACACTATAGTCTGTATAAATCTTATGTCTACTCAAGGTTGTTAATAGTCTACCCTGAATCATATAAACCTTCTCCGCAACATCTCTAAGCAAGTTTGTATCCAAAGATTCTATTTGAGCCCATAGATCCTTTTAAGCTAACTCGATCGGTAAGTGATAAGACTTTCCAAACACTAGCTAGTATTGAGACATCCCTCTAAGAGTCTTAAATGTTGATGATAGGCCAACAAGGCATCTCCTAACTTCTTTGACCAATCCGGCCGGTTGGCATTCACCGTCTTTTCCAAAATGTTTTTAATTACAATTTGATACCTCCACTTGCCCAATGGTTTGGGGATGACTGTGTCACACCCCAAGACTACACCATGGACGTGGCCGACAATCGAGAAAAATTTTTGGTCCCCAAGCGAACCCTTGGTCTGGATCAATACTCAGCAGAAGACTTACTCAACAATATATGTACTCGAAAGTAAAGGTTTGTCAAAGTCTCAAAATAAATTACTCAGAATATTTAAAAATATTCAGCTGGCCAAAAGAGGCAACTCAAGTCTTGAACATTAACAATTGAAAATGAAACAAACTTGTCAAAACACTACTGTCTATGAAGCCTCTAACAACTATGATGGAAGTTGGGACAAGACCTATGACATCCTAATACGACTGAAAGTAAATGTGGAACCCTTCGAAGTAAGGAGGCTTACCAAAGCAACTCTAGAGCTGCTAGTGGTATCAACGAAGCGCCTGTTGATGACCCTGATTTTTTATATCGGTATCATGAAAGATGCTTGCCAAATGTCTTCCGTACATGGAATGTACGAGCATGTAAGGGGAACTCTAAAGCAAAGACATAAACTTGAACTGATAAAAAGGAAGAACATACTCACCTCATTTCAACTCAACTCAAGGTACTCAAAGATTCTCAACTCAAAAATACTCAACTCAGGTCAATATAAAAGCAACAATAAAGATGCATTATAAAGGAAACTTTCAAAATAGTATACAGTAACTGAATGTATTTAAGAATACAATATTAACTCTTTTACTCTTACTTGGGAGATTCTCTAACCGAAAACCATCACTATGATCTCTGTGATAATAAAGTGTCTCGCCCACGCTGCCAGAACTGTCCTATACCTTGCCGGAGTATAAGACATCCTCAAATTAGTGAATATACTAAGCTATGCTTAAAATAAATAAGGAATCATCTAAAAAGTATGAACCCTTACCCATGTTGGCATACATGATTTATGAGGAGTCTGAGTTGTCTGAACTCCTTCCCATATGGGTGCTCAATACTACTCTCAATTATATAACTCATGTTCATATGTTTGAAAAATTTCCTCATCCTCATACTTTGAGATCATTACTTAAAATGTTCTCTTAAAAGGGATTATGCTCAAAATCTCCTCATGAACTCATTTGGAAATCAAAGTTTCCTCTCATTTTAAATGTAAAACATTTACTCTTGGGAATACTTAGTTCCCATATATTCATTTTGAAAAATGAAACTCAACTCTCCTAATCCTCATACTTAAGTTCTCAAGTCTTTAAACAAATTTTAAAAGTTCTCAAAAGACTCTTCAAAATGACTCGAAAGAACTCCCTCGAACTTTACTCTTGACTCTATCTTGAATTTGAAAAATATGAATTCAAGAATTATGATTAGGATATATAGGATCTCTCAATGATTAATGGAGTTCAGATAGTTGATAATAAGAAATGAGCGAAAACACAAATTAGAGAGAATGGGCGCGTTGCACAGAGGGATTTATTTTTGTTGGTCGTGAAAATTAATTTTGGGACAATGAACTCCGTATCCCCTCCGCGACGTGGACCTGGGCACGTATTTTTGCCCGATCATTTCTTCCTCTCCCAAACTCGATTCAACTCATACCCACTTTATTTCTATGGTCACATTTAACAAAATTTCACAAATCCATAATGTTTTCAGCGAAACCCACACAAAACTCAATCAAGAGACTTAACTATTTCGCAAAAACTTCACCTCAAGGATTTCAAAGACCTCTATTAACAATTAAACTCAAGAACTTTTCAAGAACATTTCAAGAACTCAATAATCAACCTCAAGAATGAATTCATGGGTAAAATTATACATGATTGGCATGAGGGCGAACAAACACAACACTATGAAAGCTTACATACCTTGAAACAACTAAGTTCTTGGCGATTTCTCCGAAATCTTGAAGAACTTCTTTAAACTCCTCTTGAATTTGGCCCTAGCTTTCTTGAATGCTTTAGACTTAGGTGTAAAATGATTTTAATCAGCTTTGACCCCTAATTGGGTGAAAAACACGCTTAAGATTATTGGGATAAGGAAAAGACCAAAATACCCCTCCATAATCTGGATGAATTTTTTTAACTGGACATGCTAAATTCAAACAGTCATATCTCCCTCATCGAAACTAAAAATTTAGCAAACTCAGTGGTTGGAAAGAGGACTCAAAGATATTTCATTTGATATATTATGGGCCACCTAACTCATGCTATACTGAAAGTTATGTTTGTTTTAATTTGACAAAAAGCTCACAATTAAAGACTAACTTGCACAAATTTCAATTAAGCTATTTCCAATTTAGTTCTTTCTAAAATTAGCCATTTCTAAGATCGAGGTGTTACAATATCTCCACCTTTGGAACATTCATCCTTGAATGAGATCACTCTAAGTGAAATAAGGGTACACACATCTAACACTGAGCTCAAACACCCAACATGCAATTTAACACAACATAGCTTAGCAATTTAAAGATTATTTCACAAAAAGTCATTACCTTGGTCTAGAATTTCTTCGAAAGGAAAGAGATGTGGGTATCTATTATTCATATCCTCCTTAGCCTCCCAATTAGCTTCCTCAACAAACTGATTCCACACGATAGGACCTTGACTGATTCTACCTCCTTGATTTTCAACTTGCGAACCTGGCGATCAAGTATATCAACGGGTACCTCCTCATATGATAGGTTGTCCTTAATACCAATGTTTTCAGCAAGTATAATAAGTGAAGTATAGCTCATACACTTCTTCAACATAGAAATGTGGAACACCGGATGGATTGCTGCTAACTCTAACGGTAGCTCCAACTCATAAGCTACATTGCCAATCCTCTTGGATATCCTGTAAGGACCAATATATCAGGGGATTATTTTCCCCTTCTTGCCAAACCTCATAACACCCTTCATGGGTGAAACCTTCAAGTAAACCCAATCATCAACCTCAATCTCCAATTCTCTTCTTCTAGCATATGTATAGTATTTTTGATGACTCTGTGTTGTTTTCAACCTTCCTTGAATGATCTTCACTTTATCCTTGGCTTGATGAACTTAGTTTTGTCCTATCAACCCAGCTTCACCAACCTCAAACCATCCAATAGGAGATCTACATATCCTCTATAAAGAGCCTCAATAGGAGCCATCTGGATGCTAGAGTGATAGCTATTGTTGTAAGCGAACTCTATGAGAGGTAAGTGATCATCTCAATTACCTTCGAAATCGATCACACAAGACCTCAACATATCCTCTAAAGTTTGAATCGTATGCTTTGCTTGACCATCAGTCTGGGAATGGAAAGTAGTACTCAAGTTTACCTTCGATCCCAAACCTTTTTGGAAAGACTTCCAAAATTGCACAGTGAATTGCTCACCTCTACATGAAATAATGGACATCGGAACTCCATGAAGTCTGACTATCTTTTGAATATATAATATGGCATAATCTTCTGCTGATAAAGTAGTCTTTACTAGCCAAAAATTGGGTAATTTAGTCATCCGATCTACAATCACCCAAATCTAATCATGCTTCCTGATGGATTGCGACAAACCAGTAATGAAATCCATATTGATCATCTCCCACTTCAATTCTAGAAGATCTATATTCTGAGCCATACCACCAGGTATTTGGTGCTCTACCTTGACTTGTTGGCAATTCAGGTACTTGGCGACGAACTCTGTAATACACCTCTTCATACTACTCTACCAATAAACTTCTCTCAAGTCACGATACATCTTTGTGGAACCAGGATGGATAGAGTATCTAGAGTTATGAGCTTCCTCCATGAGCTTCTCTTGAAGTTCATCCATCTTTGGTACACACAATCTACTTTGATACCTCAATACACCATCTCCCCCTTGTTCAAAATCCATTACCTTCTGTTTATGAACATTTGCCTTCAATTCAAGCAAAACATGGTCTTGGTCTTATTTCTCTTTTACTTCGGACACTAGTGATGATTCAATCCTATTCATCACCACCACTCCACCTTCATTGGAATCCAACAACCAGACTCCCAAGCATGAAAGTCTATGCACATCTTTTGCTAATTCTTTCTTTCCCTCCTCAACAGGGGCAGTACTACCCATAGATAACAGGCCCAAAGCATCATCAACAACATTAGCCTTACATGAGTGATAGAGGATACTCATGCCATAATCCTTGTGTAACTCCAACCACCTCCTCTGTCTGAGGTTAAGTTCTTTCTGACTGAAAAAACATACTAATGACTCTTGTGATCGGTGAACACATCTACATCAGCACCACAATGATAGTTACGCCATATTTTCAAAGCAAACACTACAAAACCAACTCTAGATCATGAGTTGGGTAATTCTTTTTCATGAATCTTCAGTTGTCAAAAGGAATAAGCTAAAACTTTGCCATTCTGCATAAATACACAACCTAGTCCAACTTTGGACGCATCCTAATACACAACCTAGTCCAACTCTGGATGCATCCTAATACACAACAAAGCCTTGTGTACCCTCTGGTAAAGTCAACACTAGGCAGTAGTCAACCGCGTTTTCAATTCCTAAAAGTTTTTCTCCCAAGTTTCAGACCATTGAAACTTTGTTGTCTTCTCAGTCAAGTTTGTCAAAAAGGATGAGATAGATGAAAACCCCTCGATAAACCTCCTATTATAACTAGACAATCCCAAGAAACTACTAATATCAGTTGGAGATACGGGTCTGGGGCATATCTACACTTCCTCAATCTTCTGAGTGTCAACTTGAATCCCTTCACCATAAACAATTTGGCCTAAGAACGCCACTGACTCAAGCCAAAACTCAAACTTGAAAAATTTGGCTTACTACTCTCTATCTCTAAGATTTGGAGAACTACTATGAGATTACTAGCATGATCCTTTTCATTACTCGAATAAATTAGAATGTCATCAATAAACACGATAACAAACATATCAAGATAAGACTTAAACAATCTATTCATAAGATTCATGAATGATGCAGGAGCATTAGTCAAGCCAAAAGACGTGACGAGAAACTCATAATGACTATATCGGGTCCTGAATGTTGTCTTCGGGATGTCACTTTTCTTTACTCTCAACTGATGATAGCCAAATCACAGGTCTATTTTAGAAAAATAAGTGGCACCCTGAAGTTGATCGAAGAGATCATCAATTCTTGGAAGAGGGTACTTATTCTTTACAGTAACCTTGTTCAATTGGTGGTCATCAATACACATCCTAAGAGAACCATCTTTCTTCCTCACAAATAAGACCGGAGCACCCCAAGGTGAGACACTTCGTTGAATGAAACCTTTATCATGAAGGTCTTTCAACTTCTCTTTCAGTTCTTTTAACTCAGCTGGAGCCATTCTATATGGCGGAATAAAAATAGGTCTAGTATCAAGAAGAATATCTATACGAAACTCTATTTCTCTCTCAGGAGGGACTCCGGGAAGATCATCTTGAAGGACCTCTGGAAACTCACTCACAACTAGGATTGATTAAATAGGTGGTGTCTCAAAACTAGAGTGATTAACTCAGACTAAGTGGTAGATGCACCTTTTGGAAACTAACTTTTTGGTATTAAGGTACAAAATAAAATGACCCTTAGGCACTGCTGAACTACTCCTCTACTCTATAACTAGCTCATTAAGAAACTGGAATTTTACAACTCGTGTTCTTGTAACGACTTGTTCCCATCATTATGGAAAAACCAATGGGGAAGGAATTTGGGCCATAAAACTTCTGAGTAGTAACATGAAAATTTCCTACCTAGGCCAGAATTGGACGAAATATGAGTCAAGTGAGGTCTAAGGAAATCTGGTAATGGATGTCGAATTTAATTATGATTTTGATCACGTGAGTGGATAGCCAAGATGTTAAGGAGCCTGTACGGCTTTACGGAATAAAATTCGGCGAGTAGAACTCCCAAAAATGATCTTGGCGTGAAAGGGTAGTTTTAGAACGTCAAGGTTTGAAGGTGTGTTGCGAAATATGAGCTTGGAACTCAAATTCTAAGTTTCTGTCTCTGAGCAAGCTACTGAGGCGGGATTAATCCCGCCATGACGGGGCTGTTGTGGAAGGATGGGGCCCGCTATGGCGGGCTAGGCGTGACTTAAACCGGGGAAAAAACCCCAAAACATTATTTTCTGCAAAACCTTATTCTTAAGAGCTAAGGGATGCCCTAGGGGAGTTTCTCATCAAATTTCCATGAATTCTCATGCCAAAGGTAAGTTAATTAATACCCTAATCCGTATTTCGACTCGTAGAACTTAGAATCCTTGTTAATTATCGTTAGGGGAGGGTTTTGGCTTGAAGTTAATGGTGGAAAAAGCCCTAGCTAAGCATTAGGATCATGAGTTTTGCCTTGGGTTGGTATTTTTTTTAAATCTGGGTAAAGTAGGCCTTGTTTATTGATCTTTGTATTAATTATTTTCTTTAGACCAAGAACAAGGTGAAGGACTCCGGAAAAGGAAGGCTCAAGTGTCTTAGGACTGTTAAGGCTTGGTTTCGAGGTAGGTGATCGTTCGATTTCCTATTGTGTTATATATGCTTGTTAATTGCTCCATTGTATGCATGCATGTATGTGAATAGGGAAACATGAATTGAATCTAATGAAATGATTAAGTATGAACAATTACATGCCATGAAGCTGTTACTTAACTTTGGCTGTGTGACTATGTGCACTGTTCATTATGGGTGTGATTGTGACTATGGTTGTGCTGACTAGAGCATTTGTCATGTTACGACACCTATGTTGGATAGGGTGTTACATTTCGAAACATATATTGGACTGGGTGTCACGTTCCGACACATATATATTGGATCAGGTGTCACGTTCTGACACACTAACATTTTGGGTGTGGGTTCCATGAGAGAACCATTTGTGACTACTACATTCATATCTACCATTCATTGATATTGGGGAATTGTATATTGCTCCTAAAATGATAATGGAATTATGCATACTGTTTATGTTTGTTTACTATGTTGAAATTACTTGCGTATATTTCGCTTACTAGAGTAGCCGCGTGATCCTACCAGTACACCTTGTTTTGTATACTAATACTGCACTTGCTCTTTCTTTGTGGAGTACATGACATCTTCAGGCGACTACTGATAGAACCCAGCTAGGAGATCATTGACCGAGACCAGATTCAAGGGTGAGCCAGTTCTTTCACGCTACCATGGATCCATCATTAGTTTAGTCCATTCTTTTCGGACTCAGACTATATATTCAGACTTTTACTTAGTTTAATTTTTGGGGTTGCACCCCCTTTTTCTTAGACTTGTTGATTAGTAGAGTTTTGGTACAATGACTTTCAGGTCTAAGGGTTGAATTTTTGCGTGGTTTATGCTTGGTTGTTGATAACATCCAAATATACTTCTTGAAAAGAAATATAAACGATCGTATGCAATATATTTACCCAACTATGTCTGGGTCGATCCCATAGAGAATATGAAAGAATATTGTCAATAGCAAATATTTAACTCGATAGTCGTTATATAAAAATGGGGGGATTTAAATGGAAATAAAATAAAAACATTAAAAATAG
This sequence comes from Solanum piurae, assembly GCA_029582685.1. Lineage (NCBI taxonomy): Eukaryota > Viridiplantae > Streptophyta > Magnoliopsida > Solanales > Solanaceae > Solanum > Solanum piurae. Next base: position 284 of record JAJOOO010016614.1, on the reverse strand, counting down.
CTTTGAACTAAGTATTTATTTATATTCAGATTATTAGAAATAACTAGGAATGTGTTCTCCATAAGCTCATAACGCGGTAATCCTAATAATAGTAATCCTAATCCTAGTGTATCACATTCAAAGTGGTAAGTTATGTATCTCTAAATCCTTGGTCCGGCAAATAGAGAATTTCACCTCGCACCTTGGTCCGGCTACGTGTGTATAGTTTACTAACCCTTACCTTTACCTCATATTAGACATCACATCGATGTATTGTATGACTTAGTTTTCACCCTCGCACCAAT